>OZ023302.1:18694950-18925552 GCA_964007245.1 Hypomecis atomaria
TACTCCTCCAATGCCGGTGTTGCTGGCGTCAGTGTCCACGATGAACTCGTTCTCTGTGTCCGGGAAGCCAAGAATAGGCGTATTACAAAGTCGCTTCTTTAGCTCTTGAAAAGCTGCGTCGCAATTTTCATCCCAGAGGAAGGGTCGTTTTTCCTCAGTCAGTCTATGCAACGGCTTGGCTATGTCAGCAAAGTTCTTCACGAATCGCCTGTAGTAGGAGCATAAACCCAAGAATGCTCTAACTTCCGTCTTGTCTTTTGGCACAGGCCAATCCTTGACAGCACTGACTTTTCCTGGATCCGTCTGTACGCCAGCTTCGGAAATCACATGTCCCAGGAAATTCACTTGCCTCTTGAAGAAGGAACATTTCTTCGGACTCAGCTTGAGATTGGCTGCGCGAATCTTAGTCAATACTCGTTCCAGGTTTTGCAGATGGTCTTCGAAGGTTTTTCCCACAATTATGATGTCGTCCAAATAGACTAGGCATGCATCTCCAATCAGTCCCGCGAGCACTAACTCCATTAGTCTTTCGAACGTAGCGGGCGCGTTGCACAATCCAAACGGCATCACGTTGAATTGCCACAGGCCTTTTCCCGTCGAAAATGCGGTCTTCTCTTTATCTTTAGGATCTATTTCCACTTGCCAGTATCCGCTCTTCAAGTCCAGCGTAGTGAACCACTTCATGCCCGTCAGTGTATCTAACGTGTCATCGATTCTCGGCAAAGGGTAGCTGTCCTTCTTCGTTACGTCGTTGAGTCGTCGATAGTCAACGCAAAACCTCAAACTGCCGTCCTTCTTTTTCACCAGAACCACTGGAGAACACCACGGGCTGGATGACGGTTCTATCACACCGGTGCGTGCCATGTCTTCGATCATTGACTCAACTTCTTTTTCTCTGGCAACTGGTATTCTTCTTGGCCGCTGTCGTATCGGTGGCACGCTTCCTGTATTTATTGTGTGCTTCACTAATCCAGTCTTCCCGTTGACAGCATCATCGAGAGCAAATATGTCAGTGTAGCGCTGCAGCATCTTCTTTGCCATCAGACGTTCTTTTTCGGACAGGTCTTCACGGGAATCTTCCAATAGCGTTGACACGTTGTAACTCCCAGCGCAATTGTATTTCTCCTTTGGTTGTTCTTGGCATCTGCGCATCCAGTCTACTTCTTCACAAGTACCAATTGGGGTGCCTCCTTTGATGAGTTGTTCCTCGTTACTTGTGTTGAGAACACGCACCACAGCGGTATTAGTAGTCCTCACCAGAGTTCGGGCCAATAACCATGGTTGATCACCTTCCGACTGTTCTATTAGCACACATCGTCGTTGATGTCCCAACTTCGGCGGTAATCTAACTGCCACAATGGTCTCCGATCTAGGTGGCAGAACTGTTCTCTGCAGACAATAAACCTTTCCTGATGTGGCGCCTTCCATGAAGATTTCTTCTCTTCCACACTTCAAGATTCCTTGGTTGACGTCTATCTCACAATGATGTTCTCGCATAAAGTCAAGACCCAGAATGCAATCGTCGACTATATCAGCCACAATGACTTTGTGTTGGAAAGTTTTCTCACCCAACCTTAACTGCACCAGCTTCTCTCCTCGGACGGATATGTGCTGACCGGTCGCTGTCAGAAGTTGAACTGTTTTGCAGCTTTCGAAGTTCGGAAGAAAGCGCTTAGCCAGTCGGGAACTGATGACAGTGCGAGAAGCTCCTGTATCCAATGTCAGCTTGCAAGAAGTTCCATTGATGGCACCATTGATGATCAAGCCGTTCCCATCGTGAGCTTGTGAAATCAAAATCTTTGGCTTTTCTGGCCCGGATAACACTCGCCATTTTCCGCTTTCTTCAGCAGGTCGTTTATTCCTCCATAGTGAATGCGTTGCCTCGCGATCCTTCCGTTCTTCCAATAGTCGATCGTCCCTGGTTCGGCATGGCTTTGGGCAATTCTGCCATAAATGGCCTCTCTCTTCACAGTTGTAGCATCTTGGACCAAACCTCGTACGATGTGACGCTTCTTTAACTTTCCTTAAGTGTTGAACATCTCTCGCTGAATTTCGTACAGCTTCCACTTCCAAGGCTTGGGCCAAAGCTTCCTTTAGGATTTTATGATGCCCGAGTTTCACTGCAGTTCTAACTTCGAAGTCTGCTATGCCGTTAGAAAATGCTTCCACCAAATGTTCGTCGTTGGGTAATGGTGCTGACTGATAAGCCTTCCGGAACAGTTTCTCCACTTCGACAGCCCACTGCTGAAGACTTTCGTTGCGACGTTGCACCCTGTTCTTTAACTGCGCTCTGTACACACGCTCTAGGTGCTCATCACCGTAGCGACTCTCCAACATTTCCATTAATTTATCGTAGGTCACTTCCTTGCCCACAGCATCAAGAATACTCAGAGCTTCATCGCGAAGGCTCATGATGAGGGCGTTCTTGGCTTGGTCCTTGTTCCATCCATTGGTTTGAACGGCAGCGTCAAATTGAATTTTGTAGGCTGACCATGATGATGTCCCGTCGAAAGGCGTCACTTTAAGCTTCTGTGAAGCTGGCGAGAAGATTGTAGGTGCAACGGTTCCGCCTCCAGACTTGATAACGTTCAAGGTCCTCCTCACATCGGCGATTTGTGTTTCCGCTTCGACAATACGGGATTCGTGCTCCTTTACGCTGGTATCAAGCTGCTTGACCGTGTCCTTGACCTCTTTTATTTCTTTGCCCAAAGTCGTCTGCAAGCTTGAAATCAGATCTTCTTTTTGGCGGTCCAATTTTTCTTCAAGCTGGCGAGCCTGTTCTCTGTTGCGGTCCAATTTTTCTTCCAGCTGGCGAGTCTGCCTTTCATTGTTGCGGGCCTGTTCTTCCAGTAGACGAACCTGTTCTTCTTTGTTGCGATCAAACATCGACTGCAACATCGACATCATTGCAGCCATGTCAATTGCCGCAGGGGCAGCTGGTGTCGCAGCAGGTGCAGCTGGTGTCGCAGCAGGTGCTTCCGAGTTCCTGGAGTCGTCGTTGGTTGCTTCGGACTCGCTGGCTTCCATTAACAGCGAATTATTTCCGAAGCGTCGCTGGTCAACCTCCTCCTGGCGGCGCTCCTGCTCCTCTAGTCGGCGCGCCTCCTCCTGTCGGCGCTGACTCCGTGTACGGGGCGTCTCGTCGTCGTACGGAGTAATCGGCATTTTCAATTATCCCACTTCTGACACCAAATGTTACGAGATGGGTTCTTGGATAATCAGTTAAAACGCCGATTGTTCACTTTGCACTTTATTGTACAAAATCACAGTACACACGACACAACTGGTTCGCACCAACACGTCACACTGGCACTGAAATTCACACAACTAGTCACTTCACAATCACTGGTACCGCACTTGAACACGAGATGTTTTCGCTCCGGTATAAAACGCGATAACTGCCCCAAACGAAAACCATCGCCTTATTTATATCGGAATAAGGGTTCTCTAGAAATCTGTAGAATATTCGGTGCCATTGTGACTGACAAAGTAAACAAGTGTAAAGTTCGAGAAACCCTATTGTTCCTAATTATTACAAAAACACCACAAAAAAAATCTAACAAACAACAAACAATAGACGCGACACAAAGGCCGGTGCCGCCTGAGTCATAAAACCATAAATCTCGCGATTAGGTGTTTGTAAACAACTAGCCGTCGTACCACGCGCGGCTTACTGCGTAACATTATTATAGAGCGAAAAACGTCTAAAAATTCAGGTTTGTTGTATGAGAGCCCCCCTTAAATATTTATTTTATTTTGTTTTTAGTATTTGTTGTTATATCGGCAACCGAAATACATCATCTGTGAAAATTTGAGCTGCCTAGCTATCATGGCTCATGAGATACAGCCCGGTGATAGACAGACAAACAGACAGACAGACAGACGGACATCGAAGTCTTAGTAATAGGGTCCCGTTTTTCCCTTTGGGTACGGAACCCTAAAAAACCGTTTCATCGAAGATTATGTTATAGTAACGCTTTGAGGTTTTAACAACTTAGTTCCCAATTGTGAGAAATTTTCAAGATTTGGATGGAACCCTCGGTGTGCGAGCCTGACTAGCACTTGTCCGGTTATTTAAGGTTCCGTACCCAAAGGGTAAAAACGGGACCCTATTACTAATATTTCGATGTCCGTCTGTCTGTCTGTCTGTCTGTCACCGGGCTGTATCTCATGAACCATGATAGCTAGGCAGCTGAGATTTTCACAGATGATGTATTTCTGTTGCCGCTATAACAACAAACACTAAAAACAGAATAAAATAAATATTTAAGGGGGGCTCCCATACAACAAACGTGATTTTTAGGAGATTTTTGGTCGCTATTAATAACGGCAAGAGGAATGGGGCTCCCATACGATACGGAACCCTTCGTGCGCGAGTCTGACTCGCACTTGGCCTATTTTATTTTGTTATCTTTGATTTTCCGCGTTCACAGAAACAGTTGGGTAAGCCCCCGGTTTCCAATAAGAATGTAGGCAAGCAAACTTGTGTGTGTATGTAAACAGGTCGACTCGCTACTCGTGACGTCAGCTGGCTGTACTTCCCTGGCAGTGAGTCAGACAGGCTGTGTCGCCTTGTTGCCGTATTGCCTTGTAGACTCGTTAACTTCTTTAATAGATGCTATACAATGTCAGTCGTTATTATCTGTATTATTAGGTCGTGTTTACAACCTGAAGCCGTGGTGGTCCAGTGGTACTCACTCCCGCCTTACAATCGTGAGGTAGTGGGTTTAAATCTCGGTCCCGTACCAATGAGTTCTTTGCAATTTATGTACGGAATTCCACATCACTGGCTCTTCGGTGAAGAAAAATATCGTGAGACAACCTAAATACGTTCGTAGAAGAAATTCGATGGTGTATGTGAATCCACCAACCCGCTCTGGGCCAGCGTGGTGGATATGGTCCAATCACCCTTCGTGGGTAGGCCTGCGTCCTGCAGTGGACTATTAAAAAGGCTAGTACAGTTAACAACCTAAATAGTATGATTGGATTATCAGCAGCTATTTTATGTTATTTCGTTTTTTCGCCGCCCGCCCTCCGTACGGTTCTAAAGAAATGCACCGTGTATAAGGATCGGATGGCTATCGCTCGAATTTCTCACTGCAATGAATTAATTTCAAACGCATACAATTTTCATTAGAGTACTTCAAATGACTATCACATAATCATTGCCTGAAATTACATCAGAATAGTTCCTGCAAATCGGTCCATTTGATATCGTAATTTAAACTGCGTATAAGTAATAACTGTCTCTCACTATGGGCCTTATTAGTAAGCTCCAAGAAGGCCAACGAGCTATGGAGAGGGCTATGCTCGGAGTTTTTCTGCGAGATCGAATCAGAGTCCAGCGACCAGAATCAGAGACCAACATAGCCCAGCGGATTGGCAAGTTGAAATGGCAATGCGCAGGGCACATAGCTCGACCGATGACCGATGAGGTCGAAAAGTTCTCGAGTGGAGACCACGCACCGGCAAGCGCAGCGTAGGACGTCCACCCACAAGGTGGACTGATGACCTCATTAAGACCGCAGTATCGACAAACGCTATGAAACGGTATTATTGGCGATCTTTAGGGGAGGCCTATGTCCAGCAATGGACGTCCTATAGCTGAAACGACGAACGACGATAAGTAATAACATGAGTGCCGTGTGTCTAACCCTCACACCCTCGCGTCAATCGTTTAGGGGTGATTTCTGTCCGTGCTGACATGTTGAACGCAGTCTAGAGTATTTATATCCGAGGCGGCGATCGATCCGCTCGCGAGCCTTGTGCTTCCAATATAAATCACTCACCACATGTCTCATGGTCAAGCCAAAATCCGGGAAAAAATATCTAAAAAATATGTTTGAGGAAATTATACAAAGGAGGTACTTAGGTCAAAAATATTACTATAATTAGTCCGCTAGTTATATTACTACACAGTAACACTGTATAAAGCAAAACTGATATTTCTGTGTGTCTGTCTGTGTATCCTCTTATATCTTCCAAACTACACAACAGATTTCAATGCGGTTTCACTATCGTTTATAACATTTCTTCCTGAAGGTTTATAGCTATAATTTATTCGTACCCGGACGAAACCGGGATGGGTAGCTAGTCATCAATAAATATTGGACACGTATTTCGATAACCTGACGGACTAATTATATTTTTTGTCAGGTTTTCATTGTTTAAAATTAATTTAGGACGAATATTTCACTCACAGGATGACTGCCGGACATGTTCTTTCCAAAAAGACCTGTTAGTTGACGTAGTAGGAATTACTGCCTTCGGTTGTTAGTTTTGATGTACAGAACAAGCCCCTAAAAGGATGCTAATTGATAAGAAATAGCCCTGTATAGTATAGTGTAGTATATTTATTGTATAGTATCGTATAGTTTATAATACACAACTTTGCAACAGCTCTTTGGCCTCGCAAACAAATTACTACAAATCAGACCAACAATACGAAAAATAATTTTACACAATTTAATCTTATTTATTTTTATGCATTATGTTAATACTGTTGATTTACTCGTACGTAGGTACCAACTGGGGTTTTAATACACGTACTAATTATTAGCATTTCAAATTTTCGTTACCTGAAATCCCGGAAGGGTTTTTCCTCTTATTCAAAACAAATTACAGATAAAAATACTCATATCTTTGTCTCAAAGGCACCTAATCAATTTTTTTATGCATTTCGTAAAAAAGGTCCGTTTTCCTCAAACGTAGATTTGCCAACACGAGGCATGTAGATGAGGTTGTTACGTCAGGCTTCGAAGGCCATCGCCCAGCGACAGAGCTCGCCGGTGTAGTGTAGGGGTCATTACCGAGACAATTACTGCGTTATTTACACGGACATTAAAATTTGCATAATTATTATGATGGATTGAATCATTACTGAATCTTCAGAGTTGTATGCATTTTTAACTAGTAAATTCTGGTCTAAGCGATTGATTTTTAATTATTAACAAAGTAGCTGACCCGTCAAACGTTGTTTTGGCATGATAATATTTAAAAATATCACAAATAAAAAAAATACGATTATAAATTGAGATATAAACTATCTTATCTCTCAAGTTGGATCAAACTGCACACAGTGTACAAAATACGGTTAACCAAGGGTGATTGGGCCATATCCACCACGCAGGCCCTGTGCGGGTTGGTGGATTCACATACGCCATCAAATACTTATGCAGGTTGCTTCACGGTGTATTCCTTTACCGAAAAGCCAGTGGTATAAAATTCCGTACAAAAAATTACAACGAATTCATTGGTACGGGACCGGGATTTGAACTCACGACCGATTGTAAGGTCGGTGTCACTACCTCTAGACCCTCAATTTAGTGCTTATTTATTGACACTAGTTATCAGTAATACGGTATTCCCAACACACCAGTTCTGAGAATAGCGCTTCTATGAACGCTCAGCATTTGTGAACGAGTCGCTAATGTTGTGTAATGATTTGTGAGGTAAACTAGTCTTAATGATTTTCCTTGTATCGATTTTAAATGTTATCGAATGGCGAATGCGACAACATTTTGACCTCAGTGTGGTACTGGGTTACTAATTTTCCTACATTACAATCATTTTTACAAGCTTTTATTAAGTTTCACCTGTCGTTAAATTTGATCCACTTCCCGTTTACTGATTGAGCTGAAATTTTGCATACATGTGTAAATCGCGAAATAAATTTTGCATACAATGCAATATTATGATGACATGGTGCTGATCTGATGATGGAGCTGGAAGATGGCCAAAGGAACTTAGCAATGAGACGACAAAACCTCATCGAGTTTGGGTTCATTTGAATGGTCTTAGCGAGTAGTTTGTTTTACAATGGTAGCCAGGGTCTGATGATGGAGCTGGAAGGTGGTCATAGGAACTCCGTAATGAAACGACGCAACCCTATCGAGTTTTGGCTCGATTTGATTCGTCTTGGCGAGCACATGTTCAGTAAAAGCTTGTTTTTAAGAAATAACTTTTTTTTAAATTTAATATAATTACTAGCTACTCGTTCGATTTTCCTGTGCTTGCATGAAATTCTGAATTTTCTGAAATGTGCATGCATTCCAATCAGAAATATGGGCTTTGAAATATGTAATAAGAAACACACTAGGTTGTTTTATTATTTTTCGCGATAGTATGTTTTCTAATCTATGGAATTATCGAAGCTGTAAGTCGAGACATTACCAGAGATGTAGGCTATGGGCAGGCTTCATAAGCTCAGCAGCCAAACGTCTCGCTATATGAGGGAACGAATTCAAAAATATTTACATTACAAGAAACATGTTATAAATCGCGCGATATAGTAATTACCGACTTCCAAAAAGGAAGTACTATGTTCGCCTGTATGTATTTTTTTGTGATGTTCATTGATATTTTCGCCAATCGTGAACTAATTTTAAAAAATATTTTTCCGTTTGAAAGAGTACCTATACTTCCGAGGTGGTCCCATTAAAATTTTATCGAAATCGGCAGAGCCGTTTTTGATAAATCAACAAATGTACATGGATGTCTCATCGATTCGTGCAAATTATTTGAATTCTGTACACGGTGGAAGTCGGTGTTGCGATTTTAAATTTGTAAAAATAAATATTTTTATCTAGCATCAAGTTTTCATATTGAAGTTTTCCAGGTAAATGACCTATATAAGCAGATTTGTGTATGGCGGCAGGGGCGTAACCACGCTGCGTGTTGGCTACACGCATGGCATTTATCCCACCGAGCAAGTTTAGGCTGAATCATACAAGTATCCAATCGATGTGCAGCTTTATGTGAGCTTCAGTCAGGATTGGATGTTGCGCAGCTTGTAGCTACTTCACATCCGCCAATTTGTATGATTCGTCCTATATCTTTTTCCTTTAAAATGGTGTTAGCTAGTGAAGGTGGCGTGTTTACGCCACTGAGTAGCAACCTACTCGTGGGTGAGCGTTGTACCAACATGGCCTGCTTTCTCAGGAAATGTTTGCACTCATATAGGTTTGTGTGTAGGTATATAAGCCTATATCTTCCTGGGTATATATATCCCACATGGTGGTGGGGTCAGCCTTCCTTACTTTCCTTCTCCACTTGGCTCAATCGTTTGACATCGTCGTCGGAAACACAACGCGCGGATAGTTGTTCTATTGCGCACAGTGACGTCGCGGAGAGCTGGAAGAAGGCGCGGCGGGGAGCGCATCACCACGCACAGGCGCTGATCACGTCGCCATGGGAGAGGATAGGGGGACGGGGCGGGGTGAGCGTGCGCAGCACTAGCGTCGGCCACGCAGGCGAGCTTTTATATCCACATAGGGTAGGTTCGTGTAGCTGTTTAGTGTTGTATGTTTGGAGTAGCACTGACCTGTTCTTGGGCGGTTGTCACGAGGCGGCGTGTCCGGGGGCGGCGCGGGCGTGGCGGGGCGCGCGTGGGCGGCGCACGCGGCGTCCACGCAGGCGGGGCGCTGGCAGCGCTCGCCGGCCCACGCGGCCGGGCACGCGCACACCGGCGCGCCCTCGCGCGGCACCGAGCACGTGCCCTGCACACACAACACAGTGTTAACTCACTATTCATATCATACCAACTCTCTATATCCTGCTGGCCTAAAGTAACGAGCCTCAAACAAAGAAGGCAGACGCTATCTTTGAGTTTTCTAGCCAACATTTTGTATGGTTCAACATAACGAAGAATCGTTACATTATTTTTGACCGACGAACTGAACCGGAGGAGTTACTCAATTCGACGCGTATATTTTTTTATGTATATTATAACCACGCATAACTTTATTCATAATAGTCCGATTTCAATAATTCTTTTTTTATTAGGAAGAGTATACTTCGAATTGATCCCATTAAATTTTTATTGAAATCAGCTAAGCCATTTTTAATAAATCAATAATAATGTGAAAAACGCTACATCGATCCGTGCGAAATATTCGCGAAGTCGGACATGCTATTTTTTGAAAAAAAATATATTAGATCGTTACGTTTTCACTAGTCATGGTAACCTTACAAAACGTTTGCTTTTTTAGGCCGTTAGACAAATATTATAAACTACTAATATTGTCCATTCAATATCAAATCATAAAATACATTTTTATAAACCCTAATATTAAAAAATCGGCCAAGTACGAGTAGGACTCGCGCACGAAGGGTTTCGTACTGTATGGGGGCTCCCCTTAAATATTTATTTGATTTTAATTTTTATTATTTATTACTGAAGTAAATATAAAACTTAATATTCTGTGAAAATTTCAAGCATCTACCTATTACCATTATTAATATAGAGCGAAAAACGTCTAAAAATTCAGGTTTGTTGTATCGGAGCCCCCCTTAAATATTTATTTTATTATGTTTTTAGTATTTGTTGTTATAGCGGCAACAGAAATACATCATCTGTGAAAATTTCAGCTGCCTAGCTATCATGGTTCATGAGATACAGCCCGGTGACAGACGGACAGACGGACATCGAAGTCTTAGTAATAGGGTCCCGATTTTCCCTTTGGGTACGAAACCATAAAAAAGGAAGCATAGTCACAAGCACACACGCAGTCCAATAATGTAAGAACAATGTATTTATTCGGTTTTCTGTCATTGATGGTACTAATCACGTATGTATACTTTGCTATTACCATTACAACGCACTGTCAACAAGCAACGAGCAGGTATACTCAAAGACTCACCCCGTTGAGGCAGAAGAAGCTGCAGATATTGGGCTGACAGCGCGCGCCGGAGGAGTCCACCACGCACGCCGCGTCCGGCGCGCACGGGCCCACGCGCTCGCACGGCGCGCACGCAGCGCCTACATCACACAACATATATTATAACCTGACTTCTATAACCCTACCGAACGAAGAACCAGATGACCTGGTCAAAGGTGGTTTTAATTATAAAGTGTAATAACTAACCACTAAGCTACTAAAAGAAAAGAAAAGCCAAAAAAAGGTGTGCCATCGTGGTTGCCTGCGCGGCGATCGGCAACTTTTGCACGCAGCTGATTTTACGTGATGTGAACAAGCAACTTAGTCAACATTGGCAGTAATACACGATTATAATCGACTTTTTAGTCGTTGTGACAATTTTTTGTCACTGGTTACGCGTAAAATATTAAAATCAATAAATCATAGCGCGCTATTTTGCGGTTGGCCATTTTTTAACGCGCGCAAGGGTTTAAGGGTCAAGGGTAAACAAAATAAAGTGCGTCTGAAATAGGACTCACTGGTGTAAGGGTGGTTGCACACGCAGTGCGTGTCGCGGCAGTCGGCGGCGGGCGGCGGCGCGGCCGACTCGCACCGCGCGCCCGTGTAGCCGCGCGGGCAGATACACTGTCAACACGCACACACATTACACACTCACATAAATCAGTTTAAAGGTCTTCTACGATAACATGACCCGCCCCTCCAAAATTCAAAACGTTTGAATGTTGTTCAAATGTTTGAAACAATAATGTGGAGGAGCGGGCCATGTTTTCGTAGAAAATCTCTGCAGGCGCGCGGACAACATCGGGAACTAATACAATGTGACCAGGGCATACAACGAGCTAACAAAATAAGGTACGTGGCGCCACCTTTTACGTGCAGAGTTATCTTGAGAGAACTCTAGCACTCATAGCGTGACTTGACGTTTTATTTCTTAGCTTTCACCGTGGGTGTCTTCAACGACGATATATAGTATATGGTTCGTCTATGGTGTCTTCAAATCCCGAGTAAATAGGTATCTTCTAGGTAAGCGTGCCCTAGACCGCATATTTGCTTAATATCAGGCAGTGTGTAGTCAAACGCAAACCTATACGAAATTAAAAAAAAACACCAGTGGCAAATTTCATTAGAGTCAGTCTTTGGATAACAGCGCGTTGCGTTTACAACTGAGCGCTTCTATGACTGTGGACATCTACGCGTTTGCCAATATCAGAAACCGTAAAAAGTCTAACACTAGAGCTAGCTAGGCTACACGGCCTATACAGACTTATTTTACTCGTAGCTAGGTCATAATATTTACACTAAAGTGGTTAAGCTTGCTTTAAGTTCCATTTGTTTGTTTCACGAAGACAAGTAATAACGTAACATAGTTATTAGCGATCATCATTAGACCAAATTGTTTGCGTAATTTCATAACCTTGGTTATTGTGAGATATGTAATTAGGTCCACGTTGGTGTTGCTATGCAAAGGATCAGCTTTATTTAAGCGTCTAAACGTAATTATTAATAGATTATTTTTTAATTTATATACTGCTTATGTTCAAGCAGGGCATTTTGAGAGATGCTATGCTTACAAAATGGTCACTTAATTTTCCCTACTTTTCGAATGTCTGTCTGCGAATGACTGTCGAACGAATTCTCAATATTTGGCATTTGCTGGTCGTTCAGAGACCAGTCGAGCAGAGGAAATAATAAAAAAACTTTGGCAGTGGTTTGAAGTTGACCTCAAATATGGCATTTTATTCATGGGTATCAGTGAACACATTGACTAGCAGTTGTCGCGCTTCACTTATTAGTTCGGTGTCTGAAGTGAAGTGAATCGCAGTTTTATCGGAGTATTTTAAGTAGGTAACAGATAACTGACACTGAACGGTGGGGGCGCCTCGCCCTCGGCTAACCTCTGAACGAGACTAAACCTAAACTGTGAAGTGGATCCTCCCTTTTAGTTCGCTTCTGATAGTTGATAGAGCGAACAAAGTGTGAGCGATCTTAGTTTTATCAGGACGATTTCGCTGTCCTTATGTTGGTTTTCGTCTACAGGTCGCATTTTTCAACTAATCTCGACGAAACTTGGTACACAGGTTCTTTACTTAAATATATTTTTTGTCATAGGCGATTTTCATATATTTTCCTCAAAAAGAGGGAGTACCGCCGTACTGCTGTCGCGCTATAAATAGCCCTGATAAATTAGCCGATTTCGATAATATATGAATTAACGAAGATTATTTAACGAAATCGGTCAAGAGCGAGTCGAGATATAGGTTTATGAAGATTCAGTTAAAGATATGTGTTGCGAGATTTACTATTACCTTGAGCGGGACAGGCGTGGCGGAGGCAGGCGCGGCCGTGTCGAGCAGGCAGGCGCCTCGGTGCAGGCAGTGGCGCGCGCAGCGGTAGTGCTGGCAGGCCGCGCCCAGGAACAGCGGCGGGCACACGCAGCGGCCCGCCGAGCACGCGCCCGGCCCGCAGCCCGCCGCGCAGCTCCTGTTGGCGGGAGCGTCGCCCGCGCCTTCCAGGGACGGCAGCGGCGAGCGCGGGATCACGCACGTCATGTTCAACTGACACACATGAAGGGAATCATCGAGGAGTGTGACAGGGAGTTTTGGTGGGAACGCGGAAAAGTCATGTCGCCGTATTGAATTATTTTGTAAAACTTGTGTTTCTATCAGTACTAATAATTAGTGAAATATTGTGGTAATTCGTTGATTGAGCAATTGAAATAAGTGCAAGTTGTTGTGTGCTGTTATGTTTTTTTAAATAATCATTAAAGTTTCGTGTAGTGTGCAATAGTAGGTACTCACGTCGGTGGGATCCTTGGGCACGAGTCCGTCGGGGCACAGGCAGGAGAAGCCGCGCGGCGCCACGCTGCGCACGCACAGCGCGCTCGCGTGGCACGCCGGAACTCCATCCGGCACGCACGGGTCAGAATCTGGGCCGTACAATTACTAATTTGTATACAGGATTTAATTACTCAGAAAGTGTGTGCTAAAGTAAAAAAGTGATTAAAACTATCAAAAGATTCACACGACACATGACTATAGGACCGCCGAAACCACTGAAAATTGTTGATGCCGTGCTTTTAGAGTAGATAGATAGATAAATTCTTTATTGTTCACACCATACAATATAAAACAAAGAAAGAACAACTTAAAAAAACTAGTGGCAACAACAGGCGGCCTTATCACTAAAAGCGATTTCTTCCAGGCAACCTTAGGATGGAGAAAAGTATTTGAAGATAAAAATCGACGGGGTGTGCTTTAAAAAGAATGAAAGGACAATGACGAAGTTATAATAGGCAAATAAACATACATACAAAAATAGTACACATGAATACTTGAAATACTATAAATAAAAATGAAATAAATAAATAGAAATACACTAATACATAGTTATACAATATACTACATAAATAGAAATAATAACGAAGCAACAAAAAAAACACTATCAACTGCGGTTTAGCAACTGTGACAAGTATAAACTCTTTACCTGTTCCCTAAAAACGTCTTGCGACGGAGCTCGTCTTATAGAAACAGGCAAAGAGTTCCAGAGTTGGACAGCTTGGTAAGCAAAGGACTTTCCGTAAAAGTACTCACAATGCGCGGATGGAGTCATAAGGGTGAGGTTATCTGATGATCGAAGTGGGATAGTATGGGAAGTGTGCCAAAAAGTGAAACGCTCCTTTAGGTAAAGCGGGGTAGAAGGATTGAATAGGATGCCATAGAGGATAGAGAGGATATGAGCATTCCGACGAAAGCGAATTGGAAGCCACTTGAGTTTTGCGCGAAATTCAGATACATGGTCATATTTGCGTAAGCCAAATATGAACCGGATGCAGTAATTTTGGAGGCGCTCTAGTATTTCAAGTTGGTTTTCTCTGAGATTGATATAGCAGGCGTCAGCATAATCAAGAATCGGGAGTAAAAGAGACTGTGCTAGCGCAACTTTGGTGGCAGTAGGTAAAAAGTTACGTAGAGTAGTGGAATTCTAGGACGTCGCGCCGACAGGAAGGCCGTAGAGCAATCGGTCGCGCATCGATGACTTTGGTTGTAAAGCACTGGTGTAGTATAGTAACACTATGTACCTGTGAGCGAGGCCGACAGCATGGTGTGCAGCAGAGTGAGCGCGGTGAGCGGGGCGTGCGCGGGGCGGGCGCGGCGCGGCGGGGCGGCGGCGCGCGGGCGGCGCGGCACGCGCGTCACCCCGCGCCCCGCGCCGCACCACACCATCTCTTCCCACGCCCACATGCGCACGCACGCACGCGACCACACTGCACACAGAAAATAAAAATAACCTCGTCATGGGGGCTGCTACGGCAAACCACACAACCGCAAAGGCAACAACAAACTCACCTGTAGACACCGGATTGTCCGTGGAGTCCGAATGCACCGAGTTCTCGGGCGCAGTGGTCGCCGTGTTATTGGTGTCGTAGGCGAAAGTTGCGATAGTGGCGCGGCCGGAGCCGTCCAGCCGCACAGTCTCCAGCGAGCCGCGCGCCGCGTCCACGAAGTATAACCTCGAGGCCGGGGAGTAGATGGCCAGCGCCGTCGCTCGTCGAATGCGTCGCCACACGACTCGCTGCGCCACGGAGCCGTCCAGACTGGCCGAGTAGACGGCAGGCGCGGCGCCCCGATCCGTCCAGTATATGGTCCGGGTGGCGTTGTGTATGGCGACGTCGTCCGGCTCGGCGTCCTGCCGGCGGAACAGCGTGACGCGGCGCCGGCCGTCGGCCGCGGCGGCCCGCAGCGCGCCGCCCGCCTCGCCCACGGCCGTCCAGTACACGCGGCCCGACATCCAGTCCACGGCCACGCCGCGCACTTCGCCTTCGCCGCTGATCTGAACACAACATACGAATTCCATAGTCCATCCTTGACGCAACAACTTTTTCCCACACTAGTATTTTAGTTTAGTTTTTGTGTTCACTGGAAATCTTGCGGTAAGTTTTTTGACAGGTGTTTATTTTATTTAATGCTTGAATTTACTTATTATTTATTGCTAGTTATATGTTGCTTTGTAAACTACAGGAACTTTCGGAAGTGTAGTTATATATATGCTCATCATTATGAACTAGAGTTGTGCAAAAAGAGAACCGTCGAGGCGTTACTGTGAACTAACAATAAGTTTGTAATCAGCAGCCATGCTACCCACTACTTGGTAGACGTGAGTACTAAGTTGGTAGACACCAATTCAGTTTTCATCAGTACTCGTACCAAGTATCAAACACTTTTAGTTGTAATAGCAATGACAGAGCAGTGTTGTCAACGTAACAAAATTAGCAAAATGGCACACGGGCGACCTCACCTACGACGCTTCTGACTGTCTAGTTTCCTGGGGTAGTATAGTACTTACGATGACGTCAGCGTCGGTGGGAACGAGCAGCGTGGCGCGCGCGCGCAGCAGCGGCGTGACGTCACGGCGCGACACGCGGCCCGCCGCGTCCCCCCACCACACCCACCACGTGCCTTTCATGAGCGCGCCGGTCACGCATGTTATCTCCACTCTGCAACACAACACACAACTCAAACATATTCTTTCGTTAAATCTCTCCGTATTCTGTGACACAACATTTTCTGACACATTCCGAGCTGCAAACAGACCCTTTAAGGCAAAGACAAGTAAAAATAAAAAAGTGTACTCACAAAATCAAACACAGAATCAAAAGAAATAATAAATACGTTAAGAAAAATAGTCGAAACATTAGAATCTCTAAACTTAAAAGTTAACATATCCAAAACCAAGATAATCCAATTCAGAAATTATAAAACCCCGCCCCTTGAGCTAAATATTGTTTATAATAATATAAAGGTAAACGAAGTAAATGAAACAAAATTTCTGGGTGTAACCATAGATTGTCATATGAATTGGAAACTACACGTATCTCAAACGAACGCAAAAGTTTCAAAATTTCGTTACGCTCTTTCAATACTAAGGAACGTCTCCTCCAAAGAAATTGCAAAGAACGCATACTACGGCAATGTTTACCCTCACTTAACGTATGGTATAATCTTTTGGGGTAATTCAGTTGATGTTAAAAGTACATTCAAAGTTCAAAAAAGTTGTATAAGAGCCATTTATAATTTACATAGTACTGACTCAGTGAGAAATGTTTTAAAAAAAAATAATTTATTGACACTTACGAGTATTTTCATATTAGAACTCTGCATGTTGTAAAAAACAACCCAAAATATTTCACTGATCAAAAATCTTTGCGGTCTCATAGTTTACGCTCCAAACACAAATATAACATTAGTATTCCTCAAGCTAACAATACAATATTTCACAAAAGTACATACATGACAGCTATCAACACTTACAATGATTTACCCTATGAAATAAAGTCATTAGATGGAAATAGATTTAAAAATTCTCTCAAGAAATGGCTAGTTGAAAAAACATTTTATGATATGAACGAATTTTACTCATGTACACACGGATCGGGCCCATACATATATTATAAAAAATAACTTTGTGCCATAATAATTTTGTTTAAAAGTTTTGTATATATTTAGGAATGATCTCAGGTTAAACATAAGATAAAGTTAATATTTAGATAGGTATTATTGTTGTAAATTGTTTTAAATGGTTGATCTCAAGCACATGTATAATTGTAAATACATCTAAAGAAACGAAATTTTTCATGTAAATAGATGTTATTATTATTATGTTATTATTTTTCATGTAAATAGATGTTATGTTATTATTATTACATTTAAGTAATGCTCTTCATCTATGGTAATGCTTATGGTACCCATCTAAGTCTTAGGATGGCTACCATATTGCATAATATTGCATGTCCGCTAGGACAAACTGTTGATACCAATAATCTACTTGTAACATCTTTGTACTAACACAGTTTAAAGCAATAATAATTTACTTTACTTTACTTTACAAATTATACTTTTATTTGTATAGTAGGAACAATTTTAAAGGCTGAACTTGACAGGTCAAAAATTACTAAACCTATCGCTGTATTAATTGCAATCTATTGTCTCGCCGCCGTAACATACCTGTCCTTGTCCTGCGGCTCATGCTCAGCGTCGTGTTCGTGCTCGTGCTCGCTCGCGCGCTCGTGCTTCTGCACGTCCCAGAACCGTAACACTCCGCCCACTGCCACCAATAGTAACGGCTTTTCTCCTATATGACAACAGAAATACATTTTTGCGTTTCTATTCATACTTAAACTCAATCGATTTTTTTCTTAAACATTTGAGTGTTGCTATTTAAATACGCGTGTATCTACGCTAAAGCCGCCGGTCGGTCAAGAACCGATATAAACCTGAAATAGGCCTATGAGATTGTGACCGCCCCAATCCAGAATCTGTCAAAAGATCGATCTATCAATAAAGCTATTTCCTCATCGTTAACATCACGGTCAGGAATTTGTTCGTAAAATAATGATAAATAAATATATAAACATTAGGGGACATCTTACACACGGTTTCTGACCCTAAACTAAGCAAAGCTTGTGATATGGCTGCCAGAGATGGCTGTTATATTGTTTTGTATCACTTAGTTATTTTGACTGTATCAACCAGTTTGCAAACCATTAATAAAAAAAAAAAAAAAAGAGACTGACTACTACTTAAAACATATTTTTAAATACATACACAAATAGATATTAATACCTAAATACCACTGACACAGAGCAAACGCCTATGTTTATCACATAAATGCTTGTCCTGGGTGGAAATCGAACTCACACCTCTTTGATCCAGGAGTCAGGGTAACTAACCACTGAGCCACTGAGGCAGTTGAAATGGAGCAATATGGAGCAACTCACCGAGCGCCTCGCAAGTAAGCGTGCCGTCGGGCAGTGTTCGCTGCCGGAACCCGGACACGCATCTGTAACCACACGGATGGCAGCGTGCTTATCAGCGTGTTCGTGTATTTACACTACAGGCTGTGAAGCGGACTCCAACAACTAAACGTTTACAGTAATAGCGATTAAAGAAAACGCTTCGGCCTTTGAAATCATTTTTGATTGATGTTGAGAAACCTTTATTATGAGAAACATAATAAAATACGAAACTTTTTTCATTTCATTTCATTCATTTATTCAGCTTTTAGTATAATACATACACTTAGCGGCGTCATTTCCATACATAACAATTTCAACTTACTTTGTAAAACTACACGTTAACAAGTTACAAATTCATGACGGAAGTGGCGATTTCATCACGATTCAATGACGAATAAAACTTGATATCGTGGACCAGTATACGTTAACAATGACAATATTTATACCGTGAAAACCAACACAGAGTGTTTTGGTGCAGGCTGTACAGTTATTTTTAACAAAGCTTTTTGGTGCAGATTAATTATTTTATTTCAGTTTATGCCAGTGACTGATATGAGCTTATATACGCAATCGCAAACAACAGTAGTGTTCGTGTGGCTTCATATATTTTTGTCCAACGCATTATTAATGCAAACGAGGAATAACTAACAAATGGTGGATAGTAATGTATGGAGTAAAATGAAAGAGAATCGTTCTAGATCATTATTTGCAAACTCATACTTATACCTGTGATCGTATGATTTAGTGTTTAGTAAAAATAAACATATTGACATCGAATAAAAATTAAATATTTCTAATATAATAAATTATTAATTACGTTAGACTTACTTGCAAGTGTGGTTATTATGTTTCGGCAGGCACACCTGTGAGCACGTGGTGTAGTTGCAAATGCGGTCTGCGTCTGAAACGAATGCTCGCATTACATCGTGTCTATTTTTTATGATGTGACCTTACTATACACACTAAAAACTAGAGACTGTACTGGGTCCTTTACACAGGGTCAGTGTTCACACGTGGCTTCATCACAATCGTCCTGCCCTACCTAACGCGCCTGACAGGCTATTCGACCCTGGCTACGGGGTATCCAAGTCTACAGTTTTAACTGTAGATTTAAAGTTTTTGGATATCTTCAGTTGTCAGTTAGCGGGGCTAGGGAGGCAACTTAGGCGGGCACGGGCTCCTCTGGGGAACACCCTATGATTGCGATTTTAAGATGACATAAATAGGTTATTATATTGATTACTGCTGTTAAATGAAGCAAAGTCCCCGGGCAGTCGGGGGCGCCGTCGCAGGCTAGAGACATGACTCACCGGAGTGACAGAGTGTGTCGTCCCGCACGCAGCGCCCGTCCTCGCACAGCGTGTCCGCGCACACGTGCTCCCCGAGGTAGATGGCGCGCGCGCACGCCGCCGGCGCCTCGTCCTCGCCGCCCGGGCAGTCGGGGGCGCCGTCGCAGGCTAGAGACATGACTCACCGGAGTGACAGAGTGTGTCGTCCCGCACGCAGCGCCCGTCCTCGCACAGCGTGTCCGCGCACACGTGCTCCCCGAGGTAGATGGCGCGCGCGCACGCCGCCGGCGCCTCGTCCTCGCCGCCCGGGCAGTCGGGGGCGCCGTCGCAGGCTAGAGACATGACTCACCGGAGTGACAGAGTGTGTCGTCCCGCACGCAGCGCCCGTCCTCGCACAGCGTGTCCGCGCACACGTGCTCCCCGAGGTAGATGGCGCGCGCGCACGCCGCCGGCGCCTCGTCCTCGCCGCCCGGGCAGTCGGGGGCGCCGTCGCAGGCTAGAGACATGACTCACCGGAGTGACAGAGTGTGTCGTCCCGCACGCAGCGCCCGTCCTCGCACAGCGTGTCCGCGCACACGTGCTCCCCGAGGTAGATGGCGCGCGCGCACGCCGCCGGCGCCTCGTCCTCGCCGCCCGGGCAGTCGGGGGCGCCGTCGCAGGCTAGAGACATGACTCACCGGAGTGACAGAGTGTGTCGTCCCGCACGCAGCGCCCGTCCTCGCACAGCGTGTCCGCGCACACGTGCTCCCCGAGGTAGATGGCGCGCGCGCACGCCGCCGGCGCCTCGTCCTCGCCGCCCGGGCAGTCGGGGGCGCCGTCGCAGGCTAGAGACATGACTCACCGGAGTGACAGAGTGTGTCGTCCCGCACGCAGCGCCCGTCCTCGCACAGCGTGTCCGCGCACACGTGCTCCCCGAGGTAGATGGCGCGCGCGCACGCCGCCGGCGCCTCGTCCTCGCCGCCCGGGCAGTCGGGGGCGCCGTCGCAGGCTAGAGACATGACTCACCGGAGTGACAGAGTGTGTCGTCCCGCACGCAGCGCCCGTCCTCGCACAGCGTGTCCGCGCACACGTGCTCCCCGAGGTAGATGGCGCGCGCGCACGCCGCCGGCGCCTCGTCCTCGCCGCCCGGGCAGTCGGGGGCGCCGTCGCAGGCCAGCGACGCCGGCAGGCAGCTCCCGTCCGCGCACCGGTACATGTCGTCGCCGCACGGCACCAGCCTGCAACACATCACCGATATAATCATGTGACAAATCGTGAGGAAATAGTACATTCCTGCAACGGCCAGCAACAGAGGCATTGATGGACATGCGTGAGTTGTGGGCCGCGGCGAAGCTGAGACACACATACGTGAGTCATCAATGCCTAGTTGTGGCCAAGGCTTGTATAGTACTTTTCTCAAATAATGCGAGGAAATTAACTTCATTGAGGAAACTACTATTGAAAAGTTAGGTAAGCTCTGTTTGGTTCTGGGCGCCTGGTACTTTTGTGTTGCATTTCCTCTTTTAGTTTGTAAATATAAATAAGTTATAATATTTGAATATGATTTGATTTTTTTTTATTATTGATTGATCATGCTTTTCAAAGGTCTCTTTTAAATTTTATCTAAATCGGCTGAGCTGTTTTTGATAAATTCACAATAATCTAAATTTGTATGCACCAATTTGCATTCCAGCAAACTATGCAAAGTCTGTTGTAGTTGAACTAAAAAAAATCGTTCCATTTTTAAATAACATGACAGTAATGTATTTTCATACAACTTTTGCCGGCCGCTAAAACACAACAGTATGGATTTTCATACAACTTTTGCCTACCGCAGTCCGCATAGCCAGCACAGCTATTTCGAGTTATCTCGAAGATAGTTGGCAAAAAAATGCTCACAAGTTAGAGAAAATGCACTGAAGTAAAATATACTAGCCTGCAGGCGCGCTCGTCGCGTCCGTCGGGGCAGTCGCGGCGGCCGTCGCAGCGCCAGGCGGCGGGCAGGCAGCGGCCGGCGCAGGAGACGCGCGCGCCGCAGCTGGCGGTCACGTTGCCGCCGGCGGCGCACTCCGCCTCGTCCGAGCCGTCCGAGCAGTCCGCCTCGCCGTCGCACCACCACTCGCGCGGCACGCATTGACCTGCAATACGTATGCAACGAATGTTGCAATGAAAGATTGAGTATTACTTCTCAATACTCAATCTTTCATTGCAACAGATTATATGAAATACTAGACTTTTGATATTTTAAGGACCTACCTTACCACCCTTAATAAAGTTTGTTTAATAGTATCGGCAGTGTTAATAACTGCGAGAATACATCAAGTGACTTTACATTATTTTCCCATAGTATAAATTCATATCGGAGCTACGAGAACGCGAATGCGTGATAAGCACTTTTGGCTGTCGGTGTCTCGTCTTGTAGTAAGCGAGCTGTTCCAGCAAGTGACCGGGCACCTTTACCTATATCCTTGCAGCGTCTGGCGGGCGCCGCGCAGGTGTCGCAGCGCTCGTCGCTGCCGTCGGCGCAGTGCGGCGCGCCGTCGCAGCGAGCCGCGGCGCGCACGCACTCGCCGCTGGCGCAGCGCCACTCGGACTCGGAGCAGGGCCGCGGCGCGCACCCCGCCTCGTCCGCGCCGTCGCCGCAGTCGTCCTCCGAGTCGCAGCGCCACCGCCCCGGGATACACCTGACACAACAACTCACGTTTCAGAAGTGTTCAGCTCCATGAACGTTCGGCATCGGCCGGCGACGAGAGAGACGAGTTACCTCGAGTTGGGGCAGCGGTAGTAGGTGGGTTCGCAGGGCGGGCGCGGCGCGGGCTGGCCGCAGCCGGCCTCGTCCTCGCCGCCGGGGCAGTCCCGCTCGGCGTCGCAGCGCCAGTCGCGCGGCACGCAGCGGCCGCTGGCGCAGCGCAGCTCGTCGCGCGCGCACCGCCGCGCGCCGCACGCCGCGCCCTCGTCCGAGCCGTCGGCGCAGTCCGCGTCGCCGTCGCACACCCACACGCGCGGCACGCACCCCGCGCCCGACGCGCACGAGAAGTGGTGCGGCGGGCAGGTGCGCGGCGGGCAGTCCTGCTCGTCGTCTCCGGCGGGGCAGTCCCGGCGGCCGTCGCAGCGCGCCGCGCCCGGCACGCAGCGCGCCTGCACGCCGCCCGTCGCGTTCCCCACGCACTTCCACTGGGACGACAGGCACGTGAACTGGAAACGATACATTATGACAAACATGCTTAGAATTTTGACAACCATCTTCGAATTAAATCTAAATTGCTATACTGGCCAAAAACATGCAAGCAGCGGGCAGCAAAAGTTGTATGAAAATCCATATCTGTCGTGTTTTGCAACCAGATAAATTACTATGTAAACTAATTTAATTTAACTTGTCTTATGTCTGTCGTGTAGTTTAATAAAATCGGTCAAGTGCGAGTCGGACTCCCGCACGAAGGGTTCTGTACCGTATGGGAGGCCCATTCCTCTTGCCGTTATTAATAGCGAGCAAAAAAACTTCTAAAAATCACGTTTGTTGTATGCGAGCCCCCCTTAGACACATATTTTATTCTGATTTTAATATTTGTTGTTATAGCGGCAACAGAAATACATCATCTGTGAAAATTTCAGCTGCCTAGCTATCATGGTTCATGAGATACAGCCCGATGACAGACAGACAGACAGACAGACGGACAGACGGTCAGACGGACAGACGGACATCGAAGTCTTAGTAATAGGGTCCCGTTTTTACCCTTTGGGTAAGAACCCTAAAAATTGACAATCTTTTGTTCCGAAATCTGACAACCAACAATTTTTTTTTCTTTTCAATCAAAGGTTTTATTTTGATTTTTCATTTCGGATTTTGGATTTCGTATTTTGAAGTTTGATTTTAATTTTATTTAGTACTAGCGACCCGCCCCGGCTTAGCACAGGTGTATTATACATATACACATTCCTCTTGAATCACTATCTATTAAAAAAAACGCATCAAAATCCGATGCGTAGTTTTATAGAAATAAGCATACATGGGGACAGACAGCGGGAAGCGACTTTGTTTTATACTATGTAGTGAAGTCATTTCCGCGCATTATTTCGGAAAAATACTATACAAGCCTTGGCCACAACTAGGCATTGATGGACTCACGTATACGATAACTCACACTCGTCCATCAGTGCCTCTATTGTTGACCGCAGTAATATACTAATACGTTTAAGCTACTGTTATACAAAGAGATACAATAAAAAAGCGTGTACCTTATCACAGTCCCGCTCGTCGCTCTTATCGTCACAGTGCGGGTGCGCGTCACATATATGCGCGGGATGCAGGCAGCGGCCCGAGTCGCACTGGAACTGTCCGGGCTGGCACCGGAACGCCGGACACGCGGCCGGCTCGTCGCTCCCGTCGCCGCAATCGTCCTGAGTATCGCAGCGCCACCAGAACGGTACACATTTCAACGTCGACGCGCACACGAACTGCGCGGACGTACAGTTGTGGCGACACGATCTTCCGTCGGCTTCTAGCACCCAATGTTCCGGGCAGGCGCAGCGAGCGCTCGCCGCTCCGTCGGGGCTTTCCGGTGGAGTCAATAAACAGAGACCGGAGCAGTTGAGCCGCGCGCATTGAGCCGACGCCTCCGGCACGGGCGGCTGTCTCGCCGGGTGAAACACTCGCAAGTCCATGGGTTTGTGGACGGTGTTGAGCACGGTGCGGCAGTGGAAGGCGCCGCCGGAATGCGGGTCGGTGGTGTTAGGGGGGGAGTAGCGCGGGCGCGGGCGGCGGAGGCAGGACTCCACCGCGCGCGTCTCCCAGTCCGACCAGTACACGCGCCCCTCCCATACTGCGATGGCGAATACGTGGTGCAGCCGCAGCCACGGTTGGCGCTCTGCGGATGTCAGTGTGTGTAAGTCGCATGCGAATGGTCAGCAATATTACAAAATTTCTCGAAAATTTAACACAATAAAAAACACCAAAGAAGCAAACGCAATCTATTATACAGGGTCATAGGTATTAAACGCAAAACCTTCTAAAGGCGGGTCTAGTACATCTAGACAAACAACTTTTGTATTACGACTTTTGAAAATTATTTGATGTAACAGACCCGCCCTTAAAAGCTTTTGCGTTTAATACCTATGACCGCTGTAGGAATCTCTAAAGTATTTTTCTGAAAAGAATTCTTCTTTTTAGGGTTCCGTACCTCAGTCACCTCGCGGCGGTCATAGGTGAAGGTCGTGCCTACCCACTTATTTATTTTAATTACGCGTAACCGTTCGAAGAAAAAATAAAATCATGTTTAAATGTCCTGTCTGCAACCTTGACCATTCTGATGGTGTTAGCTGTGCCAATTGTCCAGCTGTGTATTGTTTTCCCTGTGCTAATATAACAGAAAGCAACTACCGGAAACTCGCTAAAAGCAAGAAAGCGGGTCTGCTTTGCCCCGCTTGTAAATGCGTGGGTCAAACACCAACACCGTCGCCGCTCGGATCTCCCCTGCCGTCCGCCGGCCCGGCGCCGGCCTCTGTGCCGGCCTCTCTGGATCAGGTGCTCTGCGAGCTCCGCGACGGTATCAACAGTATCAATGCGCGCCTCGAACAACTACCTGTTTTGATACAAGAAATGAAAGATCTCAAGAAGACGTTTCACGACTTTGAGAATGCTACGAACTCCAGGTTGGAGACGTTGGAGGCGCGTATCTCTGCACTGGAAACCCGGAGCGGAGGCGCTGAAGAAAGCATTCCCCAGGTGCAAAACCAACTCGCTCAACTCGCCGCCGACCTCGCGTCCCAGGAACAGCGGGAGCGTTATAACAACGTCGAGATAAAAGGAGTGCCCTGTAAAAAGGGTGAAAACCTCTTAAGTCTCGTATCCAAGCTTGGTGAGGCGATCGGACGGCCAGTTGCACCCTCCGACATCAATTTCATTACGAGAGCGCGGTCCGCCACGGGCGTCAAGCCTATTATCGTCGGATTCGTTGGCAGATACACGAAGGAGAACTTCGCGGCCGCAGCTCGATCCAACAAACGCCTGACAGCGGAGACCCTAGGCTTCACCGGAGTCACTTCTAGGGTGTTCGTGAATGACCACCTGACGCGCGATAATAAACTACTCTTAAATAAAGTTAAGAAACACGCCTTAGAAACTAAGTACAGGTTTGTTTGGGTGCAGTACTGTAAAATTCTCGTTAGGAAAAATGATACGGCCCCAATACTACATATCCAAATTGACGAACATATCAATAAAATGAAATGACTAGCTTCTCACGTAAACATAAATATTACTACCTACTTTTTAAACGTCACTATCGTTCGTGTGTACCAATATTCTCTCAAAAACATAAACTACCTATTTGTTATCCAAGTACTTGCCGACAAATTTATGATTTCCAGTTGTAAACAAACATTCATGTTGCCACAACACTGCGAAACTGAACGCTTATCTCGCTCCCGTCTACCTGAATGCGGCAAAACATTAGTAATTGTAAACTGGTGTTATAATTCAAGCACACCATATAACCGCTACACACAGTTTGTAACCATGAAGCTATGCACTCGGTCAACATCAGCAAGTTCACATTATAACAATATTATGCTACATCGCGATAATTATTACGCGTCATATTGCTCGCAAACTCCTAACATTATATCCAAAAAATACCTCACATACTTTTTATTAAGTGCACTTTTCGGCCGAGTTATCGCTCGGCTGGAATGTGTGTAATGGTCTTTGAGGTGTATTACCAGAATGTTAGGGGATTGCGAACAAAAACACGCGATTTTAAAACAAGTTTAGCTTTAAATAACTTTGATGTTGTTGTGTTGACCGAGACATGGCTTTGGGACGGTATAAGGAGCGAGGAGCTATTTAGTGACGCGTATACGGTTTGGCGCCGCGACCGCAACTACCAGGCATGTGGCCAGGCTCGCGGAGGGGGGGTGCTCGTGGCCGCGCGGCGGGAGCTGGCCGCGCGAGCGCGTCCGCTTTGGCAATCCACGGCCGAGGACTTATGGATCACAATTGCATTCAAAGCAAATGATAAGAGCGCACCTATAAATCTACACATTTGCTGTTTATATCTTATAGAACAGAATTTAGGTTTATCGCTTTCGTCTCAATTAGAGAACTTCTGTGACAAGGTTCTATCGATTGCAACTGACAACCCGAATGACAAATTTTTACTTTTAGGCGATTTTAATCAAGGGAATTTGTCATGGGAAGTTTCTCCTGGTCAAATTCATTTATCACCTGTGGTCAAGATCACAAATTGTGACCATCTAGAAATTTTAGACCTCATGAATGTGAACAATCTAGAACAATTTAATCATGTCCCTAATATGTACGACGGCAGTATTTTGGACCTAGTTTTCTCGAATGATGATGTGTTGGTCTCGCACTGCTTGGATCCGCACCCGGCTCTTGTATGTCGACCCCAATTTATTCACTCGAGCATCCTTTCACCTACTTTAAAACCTAGATATATATATAGCAAGGGTGACTATTTCGCTATATGTAGTGAGCTTGATAAACATGATTGGCATTCATTAATGGATTGTGGTGGCGTAGACGAGTCGGTCGACTTATTCAATAGGATTCTTTCTGAACTAAGAGATAAATATGTCCCATGTAAATGGGTGCGACCTTCTCAATACCCAATATGGTATTCGCCCGCTCTTATTAAAGTACTAAAAGAAAAAAATAAACACCATCGTAAATACAAAATATATAAGAACTTAACAGACCAAAATTCTTTTAAAATCCTGCGTGAACGGGCGAAAAGATTGGAGCGTGAGTGTTACTTCAATTACATAGCGGGTATTGAGGGTTCGATTCTTGAAAACCCTAAAGCGTTTTGGTCGTACATCCAATCTAACAAACAACATAATACTTATCCTTCATCTATGTCATACAAAGACCAGACTTTTGAATCAGGTAGTGATATCTGTAACGCCTTTGCTGATTTCTTCGACTCTAACTACTTGCCTTCTCCAGCCGCCTCTGCTCGGTCTGATCCAGTTGTTGACGATTCCACAGCTGACATACATACTGTGTACATACATACATCTGATCAGATTTTACTGAAACTACTTAAATCTGTGGACTGCAATAAATCAGCTGGACCGGATGGCCTTCATCCACTTCTCCTCAAAAATTGTGCTGAAAGTTTGGTATGTCCTGTTGGTCTCCTCTTCAACAAGTCTCTCTCGGTTGGAACTGTTCCTAAAATTTGGAAATCAGCGGTAGTCACACCTATACACAAAAAGGGGTCTAAGAGTGATATCTCTAATTATAGGCCAATCTCAAAACTCTGTGTTCTGGCCAAGATCCTAGAAAAACTAGTCCATGACCAAATATACGCTGCACTTAGGCACTGTTTTACATCGCCGCAACATGGCTTCCTGAAGGGGAGATCTACAACAACTAACCTCATTTCTTTCATCAATGCTGTTACTGCTGGTATGGAGGGTGGGGGGCAGGTTGATGCAATTTACACGGATTACAGCAAAGCCTTTGATCGCATTGATCATTCCCTCCTGCTTGAGAAAATATATAAGTCTGGTATCAGGGGCGACTTATTCAGGTGGCTCACTTCTTATGTCGGCGGTCGATGTCAGACTGTTGTCTTGGGAGGATATGCATCTCTTCCATCTCTTATTCCCTCCGGCGTACCCCAAGGCTCAATTTTAGGCCCGTTACTTTTTATTATTTTCGTTAATGATATTGGTCGATGTTTTAAGCACTCCGACTTCGTAATGTACGCTGATGACATGAAAATTTTTAAGGTCATCCATAACAAACGAGATTGCGACCTACTCCAAAGAGATCTTGATAACCTCCACAACTATTGCCTAGTAAATAAACTTGAGCTCAATATTCTTAAGTGTTGCTGCATCACCTTTAGTAGATCTACCATGACTTACGATCATAATTACAAAATCGATGGGCAAGTTCTGTTGAGGACAGACTCAGTAGCCGACCTTGGCGTAACTCTCGACTCCAAACTCCTGTTCGATAAACATATTGAGAACATTACGACAAAGGCTATGAAGACATTAGGATTCATCTTTCGGGTCACCAAGGACTTTAAGCTGATCAAGACTTTAAAGATATTGTATTGTTCCTTGGTCCGGAGCCAACTAGAGTACGCTTCTCAAGTGTGGAACCCCTGCTACGACAAATACGTAACCCTGCTTGAAAAGCCGCAAAGAAAATTTCTGCGTTTTATCAATTACAAGGCGAAAATATCGAATTTCAATTTTGATTATGAAGTGAGCTGCAGACATCACCACATGTTACCTCTTTTAAAAAGGAGAGAAGCCGCTGATCTATCTTTTTTGTATAATTTAGTTTCGGGTAGAATTGATTGTCCATCCTTGCTGACTGAAGTAAGGCTTGTCACGCCGCCACTATCGTCACGGAAAAAACACCTTCGTCTATCTGCCCCCCCCTGTCGCACGAACTATCGTGGTAACTCCTACTTCTCGCGCACTTTCTCAAACTTTAACACGAACTATTCAAAGTATGTCGACTTATTTGGATCAAGGCACAATGTGTTTAAAGCCTTAATTAATAGTAAATTTTTTGAGTGAACTGTGTGCACGGCAGTGAAATAATTAATTTGTATGCTTTTATGTAGTTTTAAGTAGGTTATTATTATTGTTGTGTAATTTTCTTTTTTTCTTTCCTTCACCATTATCATTGTTCATATAAGCGGTAGCCTTCGTTGGCCTGAGTGTTTGTACCATTGTTTATAGAATTTTATGTATGAAGGCCGTTTGGCAACCCAAAGAAAATAAAATAAAATAAAATAAATAAAATAAAAGGAAAAAACGGAACCCTTATAGGATCACTTTGTTGTCCGTCATTCCGTCTGTCAAGACCCTTTTTCTCAGGAACGCGTGGAGGTATGAAGCTGAAATTTATATCAATTACTCAGGTCTACTGTCCCTTGAAGCTGTGAAAAAATCAAACTTCTAAGCCAACGCAATCAAAAGATACAGCCGTTTATGCCCCAAATTTTGAAACTCGCAAGTACTCGCAAGGGAATCAAAACCTAAAGGGTACTTCCAGTCGACCTAGAATCTTGAAATTTGGCATGAAGCAACGTTTTATAGCACACATAAAGGAAAAATTCCGAAAACCTTAAATTTTTAGTTACATTACAAAATATATATTTTTTAATAAATATAAACTTATTACTTTTTTTGTCGTAATGAACGAACTTTGTAAACCTTGCAGGTTTGTACGGAACCCTCGGTGCGCGAGTCCGACTCGCACTTGGCCGGTTTTTTTTTTTGCTATACGACATGTTTTTTAACAATTTTGAATCCGGCTAGAGAGACCAAAAATAAAGTAGGGTCCAGAAAAAATACAATATCATAACGATCTAATTAAGTAGTACTGGCCGCTACGTTGTTTTATAGTTACCTCTAGAAAACAGCACGCGCACGTTATTCCCATCGAGATCAGAGACGGCTATGAAGTCCTCCCTCGCATCGGCGAAGTAGAGCTCTTGCGAGGCGTGGTTGACCGTGAGGGCGTTGGGCCAGCCCAGGCCAGCTCGCAGGATGATGCGCCGGTCGGAGCCGTCCATGCCGGCGCGGCCTATGTGCGGCTGTGCGCCCCAGTCGCTCCAGTAGAGCGCGCCGCGCGCCGCGTGCAGCGCTAGAGCCCGGGGCTCCGAGAGCCCTCCGCGGATTATAACCAGGCGGTGGGAACCGTCCAGACGGGACACCTCGATGGTATCTGTGCCCTGGAAAACAACATATCTTGTACAGCTGTACCGAAGCCTTTATAAGCCTACTAAGCTACCTATATAATTATGCACTTATGTTAGATGCTAAGTTTCATTGTGAAGCCCGTCGGACTTGTGTGGCCATTTAGTCACGTGATTACAGTGACCGAATATTGAAAGATTTCTACACACTTGTTAGACAATCATTCACTCAAACAGCTATATACGCGCCGGATCCGGATTCTGCAGCGTAGCAGCATGCAGCAGCTTATGTTCTCCTAGTACCCTAAAGGAATCCTAAAGGAATTATAATGTGTTTTATAATTTTCCAATTTTTTGACTTGTTTTACGTTCATGATTGATTTAATTTAATTATTAAGTTTGTATTTGTATAAGATTGATTAGGCAAACAAATCGAAATTAAGTTTTTGTTTGTATACTAGGTAATAATAACTTATCTTTTTGTTTTCTCATCTTTACGTTTAACTTGTAGCTATTAATTAAGCATGTTAGGACTACTTCTAGAAGAATGAATGTGCTCGTTAGTTATTATTTTATGTAAATCTTTTATGTTTTTTAAAATGTTCATTCAGTTTTGTAGTCTGTCAATTAAAAAAAAAGAATCCACAAACCCACGACATATTTGTTACGTCACGCACACATACCTTATCGCACCAGTAGTTTCCCTCCAACCCAGTCCACGGCCAATCCATCAGGGTTCTGCAGCGTAAAGGCATGTAACAGCTTATGTTCCCCTAGTACCTTAGGGGAAGCCCCGGTCACACAGCATCACTCATATAATGAACGTACCTTGTCACACAAGTACCCTAAGGGAAGCCACGAACACAAGACATACTCGTGACGTCACGCACTCATACCTTATCGCACCAGTATAAGTTCCCTCCAACCCAGTCCACGGCCAATCCATCAGGGTTCTGCAACGTAGCCGCATGAAGTAACTTATGTTCTCCGAGCTCCCCCGGGGAAGCCCCGGGCACGCGGCACGCGCGCTTGATGGACGAGCCGACGCGCGTGACGTCACTCCAGTACAGACACCCGCGGCTCCACTCCATGTCCAGCGCCACCGCGTTGGTGAGGTTGTGTGTGAGCAGCTCGCTGGCCGCGTCCGGCCCGCTCTGGTGCGCGTGCTCCGGCTCCAGCCACACGCGCCGGATGTAGTAGCGGTTCGTCATTATCAGGGAGGCTTTCACGTCTGTGGACGAATTATGGTTTATAGACTATGAATACTGTGAATTTGCCATTAAATCAAAGATATAAAAATGTCTGTGAAGTTGGTTTACGGGCGATAATTTTACGTGATAGCATTATAAGAAAACATTGTTGAATCAACTGAAACAAGCCGAACGTTCGCTGCCTCTGCGCTCGGCTCAGACGGAACGTGAGACTTTTCCGTGCGTGCAGCCGGCGTTCATAAATTTGTAAGACGTTATCCAGTCAAAAACGAGGTAGCACTATGAAAGAGATTTTGCTCTTTTGATGTAACCTCATTTGCATAATAAAGATATTTATATGCCATTCTTTTTGATTAAGTTTAGAACATGAAGTTTAGCTAACCATGTAGGTTAGCTCTAAAATAGTAAAATGAGTTTTTGACCAGAATTTTCAATATCCATGCTGCCTATGTAAAAAAGTGGCAAGGTCCGCGGCACCAGCACGCCACCACCAGGTCAGTACTGTGTGTGAATGTGTGTTACTCACCAGAGTTGTGCCTGCAGGTGGCCCCGTCCTCCATGAGCGAGTACCCAGGGCGGCACGAGCAGGCGTACGAGCCCACAGTGTTGCGACACGTATGGTCGCAGGGCGTGTCGTCACACTCGTCGACGTCGACGCACGCCTGCCCCTCGCGGCGCCAGCCCGCGCGGCACCAGCACCAGCGCCCCACCACCAGGTCCGTGCAGTTGTGCGCGCACCCGCCGTTGCCCACCGCGCACTCGTTCACGTCTGAAACAACCTCCGTGGATGAGACAATATGTCGCGTGTACTTATCAGATGGAGCGAGATCGCGCGTGTTAAGTGCTTAATAACACGCTTGAACACGTGTAAATTGCGCTTTCTGAACGCGCTATTACAGAAACACACGTTCGGTAATTTTTTTATACAACAGTATACTAAGCGCCACACAAACCGGCGGAAAGAGAAGTTTCGGCTTACTGCGCATAATCCGAAATATAGGTATGCGCGGGAGCTAGAGAGACGAGACGCCGGAGCACACCAACCTCATGTCTCCCGCGCGCTCCCTACGTATTGTGCACACATGGGCAATAATTAGCGAATCACGGCGAAGTGTCATCTGCGGCTAACTTCTCATCCGCCGAGTTGTGTGGCGCTTAGTATACCTAACATTTTTTTCACTGGAATAATAATAAAGTTTTTTTGTAAAAATCACAAATTTTTCACATTTTTTCTCTTCCTCTGTCTAGAATAAAATACAGAACATATTGATTTAGGGTTACTCACTGCAGCGCCACTCGTCCGTGTAGTCCCCGCAGTCGGCCTCGCCGTCACAGAGCGCGGCGCGCGGCACGCACGCCCCGTTCCCGCACCGCCACTCCCCCGCCTCGCACCCGCCCGCGTGACGCTCGGCGTCTGCCGTTTCCGTCTCCACCGACGAGGCAAACGACGCTACAAACAAACACATCGATTTCATCCCTATTCAAATACATACTTAAAACAAACCACAAAAATCTATAGGTCTAAATAAACACCAAGGCCATTTTACTTCAGAGGGCCGAGTGGCAGATTATAACAATGTTCGAAACCTGCTCGATCGCTTAACGTTTGATATGATTTCTATGGAAATGGCACAGCGCCATCTTGTGTCACGTACGGAAAACTGAAAAGGTCAGTGTGAGTTTTATTTACGGTAATATAACGAGCGTTAAACTGATCGAACACAAGCGCGGCAACGTCTGTGATTGGCTTAGTAAAGTGTGTGTGTCGTGTGCTCGCGTGTGTGCTCGCCGCGCTCGATCAACGCGACGTAAAAGTTATTCGATTTGATTTGCAAAACTCCCACTCGACACTCCGATAAGTTGAAATAAATACGAATCAATCACGATGAAAGCTAACATAAACACAACTGTACAGTATGTGCCACCAAAGATGAGACTTGTGAAACCACTTTGGTTTATAATAAATGTACAAATTCTAGATATTAAATATCCAAATGTTTAAAATACGTTTATAAAACATTTAGTAGATATACAAATTCTGGATAATTGGTTTGTAGACGACTGTACCTGCGCAAGATCCCCCACCACTGACGCTCGTCAAGTCTCATCTTTGGTGGGACGCACTATACAAGGCTTCAACAGCAGATAATTCAGAGAAGTAGACTCACAGCATAGATCGGGATGTTCATCGGAGGGCGGTCCGTCGGCCCCGTCGAGACAGTCGTCGCGTCCGTCGCACACTCGCGCACGCTCTACACATACTCCGCGACAGTAGAGCGCGCCGGGCAGCGCCGCGCACAGGGCGCGGTCGGCGGGCGGCGGGGAGGGCGCGCGGGGCGGGCAGGCGGCCTCGTCGCTGCCGTCGCTGCAGTCGCGGTCGCCGTCGCAGCGCATGTAGAGCGGCACGCAGCCGGCGCCGGCCGCGCACTGGAAGGCGGGCGGCGCGCAGCACGCGGCCTCGTCCTCGCCGGCCGGACACTGCGCCGCGCCGTCGCACACGCCCGCCAGCGGCACGCACACGCCGCTCGAGCCGCAGCGGTACATGTCCGCGCTGCACGACGAGTTGTGGTGGGCTACAATGACACATTACATTTATACTCTGGTGCTAGGCTTATACTTAGTAACTAGAAATCTGAAATGTTGCAGTAAAGACTCTAAAACCAGATAAATTTAAATAGAATGCATAAGTTCAATAAACGTCACTTCTCTTGGTAAAATAATAAGAATAGAAACAATTTCTTGAGTGCATACTAACCGCAATGCGTTGTTTCATCGGAGCCATCCGTGCAGTCGGCGCGGCCGTCGCAGCGCCACGCCAGCGGGATGCACTCCACGGCACGGCTGCGCCCGCCCCCCTCCCATCCCTCCCCCGCCTCGCCCCCCGCGCCCCCTCCGTCGGTCCCGCACTGGAACTGCGAGGGGCCGCACGCGTCCAGCGCCACTTCGGATTCGAACCAGTATGATTTTTCTGTAGTAGCTTCCGCGTCTGGTATCATCTGGAAATCGATTGATATATCAAGAATTGGTAAAAGTGAACTTATTACTTAATATAACATGCTAGATGTGAAATTGGTGCCCTGAAAGACATCGAAAACTGTTACGAACATTAAATGCAGCGCAAAAATGATACGCTACATTGCACTGAAAAGCAAAAGTAGAGTGTGTTCTACACGCCATCCATGTAAGTTGAATGGAATTTAATAGCGCCTGTGGGCACGAGGCGAGGCGTTGCACGGTAGCAAATATTCATGTCGGTTGGGGTCAATGATGGTTCTGCGCAACTTGCAACTTACCTAAAGTTCACAAGAGCCTGTAGCGAGCCTGCATGGGTCACGCGAGCGGTGACGGCGGCGTACTACGGCAACACCGCATCTGGAGTTGATCTGACGGAGCTATCAATACTGACCGTGGTAGTGTCTCGCGGGCAGTCGGCCTCGTCGCTGCCGTCCGCGCAGTCTCTGGCGCCGTCGCAGCGCCAGGCGGGCCGGTAGCACCCGGAGGTGGCGCAGCGCAGCGCGTCGGTGCCGAGCGCGCCGCACGCGTCGCTCGCGCACCCGCGCTCGTCCGACCCGTCCGCGCACGTCGCCGCGCCGTCGCAGCGCGCGCGCAGCGGCACGCACGACCCGTCCGAGCATCTACAATACTGACCGTGGTAGTGTCTCGCGGGCAGTCGGCCTCGTCGCTGCCGTCCGCGCAGTCTCTGGCGCCGTCGCAGCGCCAGGCGGGCCGGTAGCACCCGGAGGTGGCGCAGCGCAGCGCGTCGGTGCCGAGCGCGCCGCACGCGTCGCTCGCGCACCCGCGCTCGTCCGACCCGTCCGCGCACGTCGCCGCGCCGTCGCAGCGCGCGCGCAGCGGCACGCACGACCCGTCCGAGCATCTACAATACTGACCGTGGTAGTGTCTCGCGGGCAGTCGGCCTCGTCGCTGCCGTCCGCGCAGTCTCTGGCGCCGTCGCAGCGCCAGGCGGGCCGGTAGCACCCGGAGGTGGCGCAGCGCAGCGCGTCGGTGCCGAGCGCGCCGCACGCGTCGCTCGCGCACCCGCGCTCGTCCGACCCGTCCGCGCACGTCGCCGCGCCGTCGCAGCGCGCGCGCAGCGGCACGCACGACCCGTCCGAGCATCTACAATACTGACCGTGGTAGTGTCTCGCGGGCAGTCGGCCTCGTCGCTGCCGTCCGCGCAGTCTCTGGCGCCGTCGCAGCGCCAGGCGGGCCGGTAGCACCCGGAGGTGGCGCAGCGCAGCGCGTCGGTGCCGAGCGCGCCGCACGCGTCGCTCGCGCACCCGCGCTCGTCCGACCCGTCCGCGCACGTCGCCGCGCCGTCGCAGCGCGCGCGCAGCGGCACGCACGACCCGTCCGAGCATCTACAATACTGACCGTGGTAGTGTCTCGCGGGCAGTCGGCCTCGTCGCTGCCGTCCGCGCAGTCTCTGGCGCCGTCGCAGCGCCAGGCGGGCCGGTAGCACCCGGAGGTGGCGCAGCGCAGCGCGTCGGTGCCGAGCGCGCCGCACGCGTCGCTCGCGCACCCGCGCTCGTCCGACCCGTCCGCGCACGTCGCCGCGCCGTCGCAGCGCGCGCGCAGCGGCACGCACGACCCGTCCGAGCATCTACCACACGATAGACAAATACATTACACTCCATATTGCAGCCTTGCAGCTTTACAATACTATTGCAAATACCAATTTCTCGACAATAGATAAGTTTACTTTTTTTATTGGCAGTTCGTAAAAAAACAGCCTTATGCCTAGAACTTAAACAAGTGAAGTGACACATTATTTCTTTATTTACAAGCATGACACCTTAAAAAGACCCTAACTTACATAGATAAGAAACTATTTACAAAAAATTATACATTTATAAAAAAGAAAATAACAAAAACCACATTATGAATGTTATCCGAAAAAAAAACATTCCTGAGAAAAAAAAAGTAGGAACAGAATAGAAAAAAAACATTGTTGCCGAGACGTTGGTACCCTCTGGTATTCCACAAGGTTCTCATATGGGCCCTATTCTTTTTGTGGGATTTATTGACGATTTACCCAGTGTAGTCAAATCAAAAGTAAAATTATTTGCAGACGACCTTAAGATTAACAAACCAATAAAAAATCAAAAAGATGTGGAAGATCTTCAATCTGACATCGATAATATAAGTAGTTGGTGTGAAAAAAATTAAATGAGCTTAAATGCTTCGAAATGCTCTTTTATTAGGTTCACACGTAAGCACAAACCTTTTGTAGCAAATTACACTATTAATAATACAGTCTTAAATGAGGTGTCATCTGTCCGAGATCTTGGAGTAATTGTCGACAGCCAACTAAATTTTCGTGAGCATATAAACTCTATTACACGGAAAGCCAGTAAAATGGGTGGATTCGTTTCAAGGCAAGCCAAAATCTTTAAGAATAAAAACCTTTCTTTACTTTTGTATAATGGTCTCGTTCGTAGTATTCTTGAATACTGTTCGGTCGTGTGGAACCCTGGATATCAAATACATGCAGATAGATTGGAGCGGGTACAAAAACGTTTTCTGTATCACTTAGCCTTCATGGAAAATAAATGTAAATCGTTATACTCATACAAGTCGAGACTGAAACATTATAATGTTATGTCTCTTCAAAAGCGTCGCCAGTTGACAGACATAGTAATGCTTTATAAATTGCTAAACGGCTATGTTGATTGTCCAGACATATTAGAGAAAATAACTTTTAAAGTACCAAAGCCTCCCAGGAGAGTGCCTTGGAAAAATACATTCAAATTACCGAGGTGTCGTACAAATATGTTGTTGCATTCCCCCCTAGTACGTATGTGTTCTTGCTACGACAGCGAAACCATACGCAAAAATATCGACATATTTAAATCAGGTTCGCTAGCCTCCTTCAAATTTAATTTGAAACGTTTACTAGGACTGATGGATATTGATTGATGTTTTTTTTCCTATTCTGTTCCTATTTTTTCAGAAAGGATTATTTTATTTTTCGAGTAAATTCATAATTAGATTTTTTTTATACATTGTTTCTTTTAAAATTGTAGCTTTTTTATGTTAAATATTTGTAAAACAGGTTAATTATTAGTTCATTTTCTATGTAAGTTAGGTTCGTTTTTTAGGTGTTATGCTTGTAATTACGGAAAAAATGTGTTGTTCAACCAGTGTAAGTTTTAGGCATAAGGCTGTTTACGAACCTCCAATAAAAAAAACAAAATTAAAATAAAAAAAATTAAAAAAACTTGATCGTATGAAACTGTCCAACTGTTACGCAATATTGAAAGATCCAGCACGCCAAAGCGTTGAGCGAAAGAACATTTAAGAGCTACACCCTAGACCGCATATCTGCTTAACATCAGGCAATATGTAGTCAAACGCTAACCTATTCGGAATAAAAAATAAATTCATCCGATCACATTTTGAAGTGACCTTTTACTGGTTAGGCAGTCATTTAAATCTCGAAGTGTATATACCTTATGTATAAAATGATTACCGGAAGTGGTCGGGGCTGCAGTCGCAGTCGCGCTCGTCGGCGCCGTCGTCGCAGTCGTTGCGGCCGTCGCACGCGGCCGCGGCCGGCACGCAGCGTCCGCCCGCGCCGCTCGAGTGTACTATATATATAGGGGTAGTACCGGAAGTGGTCGGGGCTGCAGTCGCAGTCGCGCTCGTCGGCGCCGTCGTCGCAGTCGTTGCGGCCGTCGCACGCGGCCGCGGCCGGCACGCAGCGTCCGCCCGCGCCGCTCGAGTGTACTATATATATAGGGGTAGTACCGGAAGTGGTCGGGGCTGCAGTCGCAGTCGCGCTCGTCGGCGCCGTCGTCGCAGTCGTTGCGGCCGTCGCACGCGGCCGCGGCCGGCACGCAGCGTCCGCCCGCGCCGCTCGAGTGTGCTATATATATAGGGGTAGTACCGGAAGTGGTCGGGGCTGCAGTCGCAGTCGCGCTCGTCGGCGCCGTCGTCGCAGTCGTTGCGGCCGTCGCACGCGGCCGCGGCCGGCACGCAGCGTCCGCCCGCGCCGCTCGAGTGTACTATATATATAGGGGTAGTACCGGAAGTGGTCGGGGCTGCAGTCGCAGTCGCGCTCGTCGGCGCCGTCGTCGCAGTCGTTGCGGCCGTCGCACGCGGCCGCGGCCGGCACGCAGCGTCCGCCCGCGCCGCTCGAGTTATATATAGGGGTAGTACCGGAAGTGGTCGGGGCTGCAGTCGCAGTCGCGCTCGTCGGCGCCGTCGTCGCAGTCGTTGCGGCCGTCGCACGCGGCCGCGGCCGGCACGCAGCGTCCGCCCGCGCCGCTCGAGTTATATATAGGGGTAGTACCGGAAGTGGTCGGGGCTGCAGTCGCAGTCGCGCTCGTCGGCGCCGTCGTCGCAGTCGTTGCGGCCGTCGCACGCGGCCGCGGCCGGCACGCAGCGTCCGCCCGCGCCGCTCGAGTGTACTATATATATAGGGGTAGTACCGGAAGTGGTCGGGGCTGCAGTCGCAGTCGCGCTCGTCGGCGCCGTCGTCGCAGTTGTTGCGGCCGTCGCACGCGGCCGCGGCCGGCACGCAGCGTCCGCCCGCGCCGCTCGAGTGTACTATATGTATAGGGGTAGTACCGGAAGTGGTCGGGGCTGCAGTCGCAGTCGCGCTCGTCGGCGCCGTCGTCGCAGTCGTTGCGGCCGTCGCACGCGGCCGCGGCCGGCACGCAGCGCCCGCCCGCGCCGCACGAGATATACTCCGCCGGACACTTCCTTGACGCTGACAACAACACACATTATATGTACAGTATTATACTGGAAAACTCTTAATTATTCGATGAAGAAAATAACTAAGCCCTTGAAGGAAGAACAAAAATCGCTCGGCCACCTCGCGAATTAATAATTATATTAATGGGACGCCTATCTATCTATCTGACGAACTAATAATATAATATTGTTTTAGTAATGATGCGTATTGTATTCCATGTGTAGGTACGTACTGCAGTAGTAGAGGTTCTCGTCGGAGGCGGTGGTCTCGGCGCTGCAGTGCGGCACGCCGTCGCAGGCGAGCTCGGCGGGCACGCACGGGCCCTCGGCGCACGCGAACTGCCCGCGCGCGCACGCGCCGGCCCGCGGCTCGCACGCGCGCCCGTCCGCGCCCAGCGCGCGCCCCGCGCCGCACGCGCACACCGCGTGCCCGCCCGCGCGCGCCGAGCACACCTCTGCGCACCCGCCGTTCAGTACCCCGCATGGGTCCGAGCTACCTGATTCATACAATTATTTACCTATATAATGTTTGACTTGGAAAACAATTTGATTAATAAATATAACTATGACTGTCTGAAGGACATTATACGCACAATTATTTTTGAAGTATCGGAAGTCAGAGTGTCAGACACAAGCCGCGCGCTCCGCAAGTATGGTGTATGCGCAATTATAATAGGTCATATGCGTTCTGCATAACTTTTTACCTATAATAGATTTTATTTTTACATCTTCAGGATGCTGATGCGGATGCCTCGCTGGTGCAGCGCATCTCTGATGTTCGCTGAGGCACGCACGGACGACTTTCATGCTGTTATCCGCAAGAAAGTCGCCTCATTACGACAGCGAGTGCGAGCCAGCCGCAACACTATCCTGGAGATGATTTTCAATAGACTAGATTGCCTTATACAAAACAAGTGGATGGCCATTGTTATGGGACAGAAATTATGATGTAACTGTGTCTGTCTGTGTTGTCTTTAAGTGTTTTATTTAAAATTTAATTTATGTTGACATTCTGAATCCTATATAATTGTAATTTTATGATATTTTCTATGGTTGTAATGACTGAAATAAATGGATTAATAATAATGAGGATATGCCTAGACTTGAGCACTATGGTATTATGTCGTTGCATAAACGTCGTGAGATGGCTGACATCATAATGCTTTTTAAATTGCTTAATGGCTTAGTTGACTGTCCTGATTTCCTGAATAAAGTCACTCTTAGAGTCCCAAATCATCCTTGCAATCAGTGGAAAACTTTTAAATTGCCTCCTTGCAGAACCAATATGATGTCTCATTCCCCATTGGTGCGTATGTGTGATAGCTACGACAAGGATGCTATTCGTCATAGTGTTGACATCTTCAATATTGGTTCGCTTCTCTCAGTTAAGAGAGAATTGAAAAAGTTTTTATAAAATAGTATTGTTTTGGTCTTTTTTATGAATTATTGTGTAATTAGTTGTAATTATCTCTAATCTCTCTCTTTTTATAGCTTATTTATGTTGTTATTTAAATTTCAAAAAATATTTCGAAACTAATTAAGTAAGTATTTAAGTACTGTTTCGGTTTATGTAGTTTTTAATTTTAAGTCATTTCAAATATTAACAGTGTTATAATGTTTATTTTTGTATAAGTTTTGTTTGGTTAGTAGTTTGTAGTAAAATTTTAATTGTGTAAGTTAGGTTCACTGTTAGGGTTTTTATGTTTGAAAATGTTTTTGTGTAGTTAAGTTTAGATGTAATTTGTACATAAAAACTGTTTGTGAACTTCAATAAAAAAAAAAAATATACTAACACTGAAACTTCCGAGACCTATAAAAAAATGTGCGTACTATGCCGACGACTGGCGACTGTATCAAAAATTACATTCAGATTGATATTTAAATAAATTAAAATGTAATCGGAAAGTGTGTTTGTTTGTTTATGTGTGTCCTCTTTCACGCAGCAACAGAACAACGGATCAACTTGATTTTTGCCATGAACATAGTTCAAAGGTCGGAAAGAGACAAAGACTACTTTAATTTAAAAAAAAAAAATTATGTAGGATAACACAAAAATTTAAATTTGACGCGGGCAAAGCCACGGGTAAAAGCTAGTGACTGAATAGTTCACAATAGTGTTAACATCAAAAGCCAGCAACATATAAAGAAACTTACAATGCCGTTGATGCGGCGTGACAACGACGACGGCCATGGGTCGGTGTTGCGCGACCCTGAGCTGCGTGACGTCATCGCCGCGCGCGTCGCTGGTCCAGACGGCGCGCGACACCCACTCCGTCCAGTATATCCTCCCGTCGTACGCCGCCAGCCCGAACGGGTGCTCCGCCCCGCGCCTGATCACCACCGACCGGTGCGAGCCGTCGTAGTGCGCGCGCTCGATCTTGTCCAGCCTCGCGTCGGCCCAGTACAGCAGCCGCGCGGCGCGGTCCAGCGCGAGCGCGTTCGGCATGAGGATGTCCGTGGAGATGATGTCGTGCAGGTCGCGGCCGGAGGTGAAGGCGCGCCGCACGGCGGGCCGCCCCTCGTGCCAGTCGGTGAAGTAGAGCCGCGCGCCGCACGCGTCCACGTCCAGGCCGCGCGGCCGGGCGCCGGCGCCCAGCGCCAGCACGGCGGCGGGGCGCGCGCGGCCCGCGTCCGCCGCCCACAGCGCCGCCGAGAACACGGAGCCGGCGCTGTTGCTCGTCCAGTACAGGTGCCCGTCGCGCGCGTTGTACACCATCCCCTCCACCGCGCCCACCTCTGTTCACATGGGAAACATTACATTACTTGCAAGTTTTTTTATTTTTTTATTGGATTTAAACGGTTTATCCTATCAATCACAATAAACATGTAATACGTATCTAAGCCAAACAGAGCCACAGCATTTCACAACAGTTATAATACCTTATAGGCCCCATTCACCATCAGACCAAATAGATGACATTCATTCGGTGTTACGAGTTTGCGACTTCGTCGTTAGAAATGGCGACTTTTCATTGGTATAGCGAGCACTTTAGTGTCAAAAATAGTTTAGCAACTTGTCTGATTACCTTCAAACTAAATCATCTGTGGATTTATCTTCATGTAGGCACATAGTATTTCTGGCTACCTATATCTTCAGACAATGTTTCTGTAAAATATGAAGTCTAAACTTAAATACACTAAATTGGCAACATTAGCCACATTCATTTGGGTGTCATCCATTTGGCCTGGTGGTGAATGGGGCCAATAACGGCGCGATTTCACCGATAGCGCCACATTGGTTGACAATGTGTTCGCAATAACCAACAGTAGGCTAAGTTCGAATACATGTTGATGCCCGTCCCTGCTACCCGCGCTGATAGAAATATTAACGAGGCGACTTCATTGTATAGATTACCTTCTTCAAAAACTAATTAAAAGTTGTACTAAATTGACAGCGTGTAATCTAAATGATTGAAGAAAACAAATATGTAATCTCTGTATACTGACTATCGAGTAGCGTGGTGTGGCCGGAGCCGTTGAAGTGCACGGCGTTGATGGTGCCGCGCTGTATATCCGAGTAGAACAGCCGCGAGCTGTTGTACTGGTACGCGATGGCTATTGCGTTACGCATCAGTTCCCTGCAACACGAGACAACGTAAGAAACCGGGCGAAATCAGATCATGGTATAATCAGCGCCATATCTATTACTGGACACAAGTTGAAAGAAAATAACGATTTGTTCGTTGGTTTGTTCCTCTTTCGCGTAGCAACGGAGCAACGGATTGACTTGATTTTTGGCATGGACATAGTTTGAAAGACGAATAGTGATTTAGGCTATATTTTATCCCGGAAAAACAAAAGGTTTCAATAGGATAGAACAAAAATGAAAATATTACTCGGGCGGAGCCGCGAGCAAAAGCTAGTATTTTTAAACAAGGTTATTCCTAATCAATTAGCATCCTTTTAGGGGCTTATTTTGTACATCAAAACTGACAACTTTTGTTCAAATACTTTTAGTCAAAACTTTTGTTCCATAGAAAAATATTGTTCACTCGCGACAAAATGTATGGAACAGCCGAACAGCTGATTTTTTTGAGTTTTGACAAAAGGCCCAAAGTATAAGTAGTTAGTTTTGATGTACAGAATAAGCCCCTAACAGGATGCTAATAGATTAGAAATAACCCTGTACAATTGAGGAGTTGCATAGTACATGACTGACTTGTGGTGTATGGGCGGGAAGGGCGCGTTGAGGCTCTCGTCGTTGAGCCGGATGGTCTCCAGCTGCGTCACTTGCGAGTACGCCACGAACGACGAGTACGCTGCAACACGACCTCACCTTTACTCCCTCGATCATACAAATATTACTGTTTCATGCTAATAATGACAATGCTTTGCTACTGCCCTTCCGAGAAAGCATGCATAGTGCAGGTCCTTAGGTAAAATCATACAAATTGGCGTTTATGATGTTAGTCGTGCTAGGACGCGCTCCGCGAACAAAGTGAGGGGTGAGGGGACGAGGGGAGCGCGTCTTCGTATGGTGAAATTAACTATAAAAAATCATATAAAATTATCAAGTATAAAAATACTACTTATAAGAACTCGTCATAAATAAAATCTTCGTTCAAAACATAGGTGGCTGGTTTTTTTTTCGATCGAGTGAAGTTATTCCTTGTACGTGTCAGATATGGTTTGCCAACAGAAGATATGATCCAGAATAACATAACATTGTTTTTGGTACTAAAATCTTGATTCTGTTTAGACATTTTACACACGACCGCCCCTTAAGCTGCGGATAACGTAATCCTTGCGCCGCTGTTCAGCGAGCTAAGTCGGGACCGGGCTAACCGCAGCTTGAAGCTAACACTCAGCCGACAAGTTGTATGATTTCACCTATAAGCTTGGACATACATAGAGGGCATGAAAACACGTGCGTTTTTTGAAGTGAAACTTGTAATGCGACTTCCAACAAGGTAGCGTTAAACGTTTAACGCTACCATGGAGGGGGTATGAAAGCACTGTTGCGTAGAAGTTTCACTTCTTCCGCGCGGAGGGACTCCACTTGCATTTTTTTTTGTATGTTCGTCAGGTTTTACTATGACATGGGGCAGAGACGTTATGATAACGAACATTATTACATCTGTCTTCCTGTTGAATACAATTAGTAATTTTAGTCTAGTCTATGCACTGCCTCGGTGGCTCAGTGGTTAATGACTCTGACTCCTGGGTCATAGAGGCGGGTTCTGTTGCAGCTCGATGGAATGTTTTAGATATAGCACAATTAACTATACTTCCGCCAAATTCGATGTGAAATGTTTACCAACAAAGCGTTGCCTAGCAACACTGACAGTAGGTAGGGTTATCACTTCAAGACAGTGTTACGGATATCAGAATTTCTATAGTTTGTCATATAAATCGTCCAGACTTTTCGTAATTTCAATCGAAAAGTCATATTTACTATGTTTATAGATCAATAGCAATAACAAATTGCCAAGAAGTGAGTTTTAAAAGAAATCAGAATATTCAGTAATTACTTACATTGAAATTTGCATCAACCCTAGCCATTTTTTCGTTTGAGTGCAGAAATCTCAAACAATTGGGAACTTTTTTATTTCCACATACTATTTTTCTTATTACATCATGAAAAAGTACTTTTTTCGATTACAAACTTATCATTGCAGCTGAGTCACGTACATCTATCTATAAGGTTAATCAACTGCAAAGTTCAGTTTGTTGTGACATTCATCCAATGTTGAAGTCGGTTAATAGTTTGAGTTATAGTACCTAGTAATGTTTAAATAGTTTATGTAGGTAGGTACCTACCTACTTACATGCCAGTACGGAAGCCTTAGAGTGCGAGCTTAGCTAGTTTTAAGGGTTCCGTACCCAAAGGGAAAAACGGGACCCTATTACTAAGACTTCGATGTCTGTCTGTCCGTCTGTCTGTCTGTTTGTCATCGGGCTGTATCTCATGAACCATGATAGCTAGGCAGCTGAAAGAAGGATGTCGGAAGCTCATACATACGAATACCTGTAGTATACGAATACACTCAGTTTCTCCCAAGGTCATTTATAAAAATGTTATGTTCACCAGAGTAATTTATGACGCTTCTAAAACTGTTCTTAAATGTACAAGTTCGTATAAAATGAAGTTAAAATAAGAAAAACCGAAAACAATTTTCAAGCTATATGTTGAATACTTATATATATAATTATAGGCCAAAGATTAAGGATTGTCAGGTTTGTTATGTATAGAGTGCTAAAATGGTGCTAGATATTTAAAAACTTGAAGTCATATATTTTTAGTTCATATTGCCTCAATGATATTTATATTGATTTTTTAATCAGTGTATCTCATTTTGTTAAAAAAAAAGTTGTAATATCGGATTACGTTTTGGAGTTCATCGATTTATAAGACGTTATCACGTCAAAAAAGCTCAATGCTTAGGACCGCTACAAAAAGAAAATGAAAACATGAATGATAATGATTCGAGCCGAGGTTCGAATAACACCTTTAAGGATTATTACGAGTAATATTAAAATGACCACGAATTTCTCGGATGACTTCAACTGCAGCTTTTTGTTAGTAGTAAAGTGAGTGAAATAAAAAAATATGAGTAAGTATTCTTTCTTTTTGATAATCTTTTAGTAGGCAAAAATGTATGTTTCCATAAAATATTATGATAACGACACCTCAGTTCGTAAATGTCACGAGTTAAAACGAGTTAATGCAGGATTATGTGCCATACCCGAGTGCTGGGGCTGCAGGGGAAGAGGAGTGTCGGTTTCGCGATGGCCGCTCTCCCTATCCTCTGCAGCCGTAGTGGCAGGCACGGAGCCACTTTAATTGACCCGTTGCATCGGGACCAGGGCTGTCGGATACGGGTGCCGTCCGACACCCAGTGCTGGTTGGTCCCAGGTGGTGGATGACGATGTGTCTGGTGTTCGACACATCGTCATTCTGGCGGAAGCGCAAGCTCCAGGGTAGGGCCCAAGTTGGGCCAGCGCTGTCGGGTGCCGCGAAGACGCGCTCGCAGCCCCGACACCAGGCGCAGTGGTGGAACACCCAGGGGTTATGGTGGGTATGCCGTCCAGTCGGCGGGACTCCCACATAACCACCTGTCTGCCCACGAGGCGTGGTAGCATACATAAAGGATTTCCCCTGATAAAAAAAAGGATAATGTGCCAACAGTTTAAAATAAAATAATTACATTAACACCTCCAGAAAATCGCTTAATCGGAATATCGAAAACGAAGTCTGGCAATACTGAAAACATCATGTGCTTGACTGACTTTGACTTTTCCTTTTTTTGACAGCAACATTAATTGAAGTTTTGACAGCTGAGATTGAGAACTTTTTTTTTTATTTTAGTAACAGACTCGGTGTTACATTATAATGCCATCTTATCTGTTATCGGTTCAATCTTCTGATGTCATTCATTAATATTCATTGTTATATTTGTTGTTTAAGTTCAGGGGCTAAAATTCTCAAAGAGCTACTTGCAGAGTTAAGCTTTTCAATAGTCAAAAAAAAAATGCCGGCAACACTTCAGTTTTTTAATCTTCTATGCAATACTTAATAATATTTATAATAAGTATATTCTAATGCTTTAACTAAGTATTTAGTGTCGTCAAAGTTCTCATGTAACATTAAGCACATACCTACATTAATATTACTTACCTATTATTTACAAGTAGTCCAGCTAGGCACTGAGTTCGGAAAATGAATTGCTACGACTACGAGATCGATTCAGAAGCTTAATTAATATAATTAAGAAATAGGAATTAACCTTTTAAAATCGCATATTTTACTATCCAATTCACACTAACACATTTATATTAAATGCTGCTCTTACTCAGTCCGGGACCATTTACGAATAAGTTCAGGCAATCTAATAACTCAAAAAGTGCAGCCAAACAATAAAACAAACTGCAACCTTTCTGTCTACCTCTGAACGTTATTATAGTAGTCTTTAATTTTCTATAACAAAATTAGATGATACTTATACCAGTATTTTTTATATATAAAAAAATAGATTCTTTGCAGGTACGAAAAAATATACGTGATATAGGGGGAGGGGGTCTTAAACCTCACCACGTATCACCAAGGGGGAGGGGGGGGTCAAAAAATGCCAAAAAAACATCACGTGATTAATGGATGGCCCCTATGTGGATTTTTTTCGTTCACGTGGATTTAAATCTGCGACTTGAATCATAAATTAAAGTTCAAAATGACATCGAATACCACAAAACTGGCAAATCCCTAAAAATGCGACGCCATAGTTCCTTTTTTGTCGCCCAAAAAAATTAAACCTTTTTTTTTATTCTTGCCTGGATACTACACGTAAAACATTCGTTCACACAAGCTTTGGTAAGGGGATTTAGAGAGTAAAAACAATAAAAAATTATTGTATTTTTTCTGGTGGTTTAATATTAATTTTAACTAGTGATATGAAAACAGCAAAAAATTACAATTTTTTTGAAGCATATACAATTTTTATAAATGATGTTTTGTTAAATAGTTGCAAAAAAAAAAAAAAAATATTTAGACAGGTTCAGTTGCTGCATCCTTCTTTTCACAGGTGATGTATTTCGGTTGCCGCTATAACAACAAATACTAAAAACAAAATTAAATATTTAAGGGGGGCTCCCATACAACAAACCTGAATTTTTAGACGTTTTTCGCTCTATATTAATAATGGTACCAGGTAAATGCTTGAAATTTTCACAGAATATTTAGTTTTATATTCCCTTCAATAATAAATAATAAAATTAAAATAAAATAAATATTTAAGGGGGGCTCCCATACAGTACGGAACCCTCCGTGCGCGAGTCCGACTCGTACTTGGCCGATTATTTATATTACAAAATCGCGTTAAATATAATCGAGATGCATATAGTCGATACGATTCGGCGCTCTTGTGTACGAGCCTTTAGATCCCTCTCTCATCTTTAGATCCCACTCTCATTATAAACTTATAATAAAGCGAGTGAAGCCACGGGCAGAAGCGTGAGCAATTGAGCATTAGAAAAAAAAGTTCTCTACCCCTGCTGTTAGTGGTTGCTAGGCAACGCTTTGTTGGTAAACATTTCACATCGAATTTGGCGGAAGTATAGTTCGTGATACTTATAAACCTTCCTCTTGAATCACTCTATCTATTAAAAAAAAGCATCAAAATCCGATGCGTAGTTTTGAAAATATAATCATACATGGGGACAGACAGCGTGAAGCGACTTTGTTTTAAACTATGTAATGATAATGATTTAGTATATAAACAGTTATGATTCGTTAATAAATCAGATAGAGATAAGAATAAGAAAAATTTGTTTATTTTGTGATCATAATGTTGTTCCTTAAGCTAAAGTTACTTAAATAAACTAGATTATTTATTACTAAAGAGATTTAAATACATGCATTACTTAAAATTTCATTACATTCAGAGAGGATTTTAGTCTCTTACTGTAATCCTATTTCCACCCCGGCAAAGGTTCCATTCCCACCAAGGGTAAGCTTTATGTGTTGAACATAGGAGTTTCCTGTGTTTGGGTGTTATTGAAGTATAACCTATATATGTTTTAAAATAAATATGTTTTATGTGGTATATCACTCTCTGGGAGCCATATCACAAGCTTTGCTTAGTTTGGGGTCAGAGACCGTGTGTAAGATGTCCTCTAATATTTATTTATTTTAATTTAATTAAAGCCTCGGTTTATTTATGGCAGTATCATTTACAACTCACGTTGGCAGTTGATCCCGTCAGGCGCGAGGTGACCGTGCGGGCACACGCAGCGCGGGTGCGTGCCGTTGTACAGACATAGGCCTGCGCACGTCACGTTCCAACACGGGTTCCCGCCGCGAGTCTGCGCCTGCTCCGCTTCCGACCAAATCTGCATACAATCAGGACCATTATACTACTACACTTTTTTGTTTTGATTTTTTAAAATTATTATCATAAATCTTAACTACTAACAATACAAACAATGTCTAATACTAGTAGAAACATTAAAATGCCATTTAATTTTGACACTCAGGCTAAATACGCCTATATGGTCATTTTAAAAAACAATTGTTATAAAGTTACATTTTTTTTTTTTTATTGGAAATTCGTAAACAGCCTATGCCTAAATCTTACACAGGTGAAGTAAAACATTATTTCCTTATTTACAAGCATAACGCCTCAAAAACGAACCTAACTTACACAGTGAAACTAATAAAATAAGTATTTACCTGCTTTTACAAAAAATAGAATACAATCTTAAAAGAATAGAAAAAATAGCTAACTATAAATGTTACCCGGAAAAAAAGAAAATCCTTCTTGAGAGAACATATTCATAAAAACAAAACGAAATAAATAAAAAAAACCAATTAATCAATATCAATCTGTCTCAGTAAACATTTTAAATTAAATTTGAATGAGGCCAGCGAACCTGACTTGAATATATCGATACTTTTGCGTATGATTTCATTATCGTAAGAAGAACACATACGTACTAGGGGAGAATACAACAAATATTTGTACGACACCTCGGTAATTTAAAAGTTATTTTTCCAAGGCACTCTTCTAGGAGGTTTTGGTACTTTAAAAGTTATTTTCTCCAACAGGTCTGGACAATCAACATAACCATTTAGTAACTTATAAAGCATTACTATGTCAGTCATCTGGCGACGCTTTTGAAGAGACATCACTTTATAATGTTTGAGTCTGGACTTGTATGAATGAAGCGATTTACATTTATTTTCCATGAAAGCTAAGTGATAGAGAAAACGTTTTTGAACCCGCTCCAATCTGTCCGCATGTACTTGGTAACTAGGGTTCCACACGACCGAGCAGTATTCCAGAATACTTCTCACAAGACTGTTATAAAGAAGTAAAGAAAGGTTTCTATTATTAAAAACTTTGGCTTGCCTTGAGACGAACCCACCCATTTTGCTGGCTTTTCTAGAAATTGACTCTATGTGCTCACGAAAGTTGAGTTGACTATCCACAATTACACCAAGATCACGAATAGATGAGACCTCTTTCAACGCAGTGTTATCAATAGTATAGTTAGCTGCGAAAGGTTTGTGCTTTCGCGTGAACCTTATATAAAAACATTTGGCGGCATTCAAGCTCATTTTATTTTTAGTTTTTATTTTAATAACATGATGGTCTAAAAAGTATGACTAAGTATATCTACTTGCAATTGATTTTAATTTTTGAGCATTTTGTTCCAAGCTCATCATAATAAAATACTACTGCACTGCTAGCTTCCAAAAGATACAATAAAAACATCAAGACATTTTGAAAACTCTGTGCAATAAGTATCTAAAACATCCGGTGAAATAGGGGTGGTACAGTTCTGTTAGCTCCCAAAAGCTTGCGTGTTTCGTTACTTTAAACTCAGCTGGTTTAGAAAGGCTGGCGAGGGGGTAATGCACAAAACATAAAGAAGTAAGTTAGTACAGATCACATCACCCCTATTAAGAATCAAAATAATGCACATGGCCGCACCCGCAACGAGCACAATGTTAATCGGGCTTGCTTCACGAGTTATAGCTCTGTACCACCCCTAGGCTTACTCGAGCAAGGATTATGTATTTTAAACAAAAAAGTATAAGAACGATCTCCAAATAGAAGTCAGTCTCGTGAGCGACTCACCATAATATCTTTGAGCGAGTCCCCGAGGTCTGTGGCGAGCACGCGGGTGGCCGACAGGTTGGCGAGAGGGGCCGCCACCACGGACCCGCGCTCGATCATGCTAACACATAAATAATACAGCTTAGTTTCAATTCACTCAATCATAATAAATATACTTGTAACATGATATAGTATGAACAATTGCTTTATATTAAGAATTAAGTTATAGCACAGTATGAGTATACCTGTCGAGCCAGTACACCTCCTTCTTGTAGACCGCGATGGCTTGCGGGCGCGGCAGCCGGCCGACAGTGCGCGCGCCGCTCCCGTCGTACGCCGCAGTCAGGAGCTGACCCTCCCATCCCTCCAACCAATAGATTTGCTCATTCTGGAAACAATAGATGCTACGTGTCATTCAGTACTAGAATTAACAAGTCTTCGATCTATAGATTTGAAAACAAAATGATTCTGCGTTAAGAAAAACTACACAAACCACGAGGCGCCGGAAGACAAAACGTTATAAATTGAAAAGGAAATGCGCGTGACGTACCTGCAAATCCAACGCGATATCGAGTATAGAAGTGGCGTTCCGTATGGTGGTCATGTTGGATCCGTCGAGGCGGGCGCGGCGCAGGTCGCCGGCCGCGGCCAGGAACAGCCAGCCGCGCGCGGCGTCCGCGGCCAGCGCGGCCGGCGGCGCGGCCAGCGCGGCCACGGCCAGCCGCCGCGAGCCGTCCCCGCGCGCGGCCAGCACGGCGCGCCGCGCGCCGTCGCCCCAGAACACGTTGTCGCCCACCCAGTCCACCGCCACGCCCGACACCCACTCCTGACAACATCGGCACAGTTTTAACTCTCCCTTACATTTAGGCTACGGCCTTGTATTCAACCGATCACAGGTGCTGAATGTATCAAAACTGAGACTTGTTCTTTATCGAGCGCTAAGTCAATTAAATGTGTAGGACGCTTTACTGTGCGTTTTTTGGGAACTGGGTTCCTCAAAAGGTTGTACGAGTTTCTAGACATTCACTTCTAACTACGGCTATTTTCCTAGTAAACTTAGTGAAAGAATCGAAGCGAGTGTATTGGAGGTGTATTGAAGTAATGAGTGTGAGAGAGTAGGTACCTGGCGGGCAGGCAGAGAGTTGGGCGCGGCGGGCGGGTCGCGCGCGGAGCCGTCGCGGCGCACGCGCGCCACGCGGCCCGCGTCGCCGTCCGCCCAGTAGAGCCAGGCGCCCGCGGCGCGGTAGGCGAGCGCGCTGGCGCTGCTGACGGCGGCGAGCGGCGGCAGCAGCGCCGCGCCCCCGCGCAGCCCCACGCCGCGGATCTCCCAGTTCACGCTGTACACCACCACCTCGTCCACCGCTGCCGCACAACAATCACGTTCAAACAGACAAATCCATCTATATCTTATATTTATATAAATGAATCGTGGGTGTTAGTCTTGCTAAAACTCGAGAACGGCAGAACCGATTTGGCTAATTTCAATTTTGAAATATTTATGGAAGCTAAGGGAAGGTTTAAACAGTGAAAACATTAATTTCATTTTCCCATACAAAATTCCTGCTTGAAAAAGTTAACATTGACAGTGGACAGATGGTGAGATGAAGTTCACCGGGTCAGCTAGTTGAATATAAACAACACTATTGAATATGACAGTGATGGAAGTTCCATACGTTTGCAGCTGGTGCCGTGCAGCGTGTAGCCAGTAGCGCAGCGGCACTGGCTGGCAGTCTCCGAGACGGGTAGGCAGAGGTGGTCGCACGCAGCGCGCCGCACTGCGCACGCGCCGCCGCCGTAAGATTGTAAATCAGCGTCGTACACGCGCAGCGACAATACACCGTCTGTGCAACGTAAACAATATAACAAGTGAGCCAAGATAAACGCTTGTTTGAACAATCCTTGCGCCACTGTTCCATACAATCGTAGTGCATTGCAGGGCGTGTGTGGGGTCACACACGTTATAGGATGGCCGAGTGTTACACGTACCGGTGTCGTTGCGCAGCAGGCGCGCGCAGTGCGTGCCGTCGCAGGCGCGCAGCGTGCCGTCCGAGCCGTCCGCCCACATCACCGTGCCGTTGTATACCTCTATGGCCGTCGGCGAGCTGCTGCTGTCGGTCTTCAACTGCACAGACAAACTGACTGTAAGTATATCCTCCACCATCGCGATTAAAACACATTTTTTTGTTGGCGAATAAAAAACTACGTAACTACGTAAATAACACAAATCGGATACAAATCGGAATCTGACATCGGAACGAAATAAACCATACAAAGGAGTTTCAGAGCTTCCCCCTTCGTTGGAGTCGGTAGAGTAGTAGTAAGTCTACGGTAGAATGATGTGGAACAATAGAATACACTCACCGTGGTGTACTTCAAAGTCCGTAGATCGAGGTACTGCATAGAATGTGAGCCGCCGTTCACCCAGTACAGCCGGCTCGAGTTGCCTTCCAGCACCATACCTGCACACACACACACATTACACGTGTCAGTCATGCCAGTAGAACATAGAAACAACACTGGACTCTATTACGCGGGTATAAGGTTCAACTTGTTCCGTAACTACAGTCAGCACTTACTAGTGACGCCAGAGAGCAGTGGGTTGGAGTTAGAGTCGAGCAGCACGCGGCGGCCGCTCGCGTCGCCGTTGGCTTCTTCTATCTGCTCCGTGCCGTCGGTGCTCAGCGCCCAGTAGATCTTGCCCCTATTACAATAAGGTGCATTTTACAACAGACTCTGAGATAAGGCTGGACAGGCATACGAGTACGAATTTTTGTCTCTTTTTAAAAATTATTGCTAAATGCAACGGCAAATGCCCAACGGTGGACATCCTATGGCTGAAAATACAAAATGCAAAAAATATACATATCATTATTAAATACAATCTTTTCTTCAACAATTAAAACACACAATTTTACTCGATGTAATATTTCTTTTGAAATTACAGATTTAATTTGTTTTAATGTTTTATATAACGGGAATGTACTCACGTTTATTTTCATAGTTATTACATACCTAGTACAACTATAGTTTCGATCGCATTCGGACATTCGGCGATCTTTCTCAGCGAGTGCTAGCGCGCGGAGCTGCTTCGCAATGCACATAGAAACTGTGGTCGTACTATGCAATGACTATGAAAATAAACGTGAGTGCATTCCCGTTATATAAAATATTAATATGTGTAAAAACCACGTTAGTTTTCAAAGTAAAATAAGATTTAATTTGTGTTTTTTTTTTATTGACAGACTACAAAACTGAATGAACATTTTGAAAAACATAAAAGATTTACATAAAATAATAACTAACGAGCACATTCATTCTTCTAGAAGTAGTCCTAACATGCTTAATTAATAGCTACAAGTTAAACGTAAAGATGAGAAAACAAAAAGATAAGTTATTATTACCTAGTATACAAACAAAAACTTAATTTCGATTTGTTTGCCTAATCAATCTAATACAAATACAAACTTAATAATTAAATTAAATCAATCATGAACGTAAAACAAGTCAAAAAATTAGAAAATTATAAAACACATTATAAAAAATATGTAAGACAGAAAACACTAAACAATAATAATTATTACTAATGAGAACATAACAAGATAACTCTGCAGAAGCACATTATTCTATTGCTCTATATAGGTTCAGTTTTAGAGAGGTCAGCGAACCAAACATGAAAATATCTATGACATCTTTAAACTTATCATAGGAGTTGAACATACGGTATATTGGAGAATGCATAAGGAGATTGGTTCTACACCGTGGTCTAGCAAATGTAGGTTTATTTGTAGTTAAATACGTTCCAGGACGAGGAACTTTGAGCGTTATTCTTTCAAGGAGTTCGGGGCAGTCAACAAGGCCATGCAATATCTTAAACAACATGACAATATCAGTAACCTTTCGGCGGTTGGCAAGAGAAATTACATTGTAATGCTTGAGTCGAGCATCGTAAGATCTAAGTGATTTGCACAATTGATCCATATACGTTATACGTTTATATACGTTTATTAGTAGGTATACTAAAGTGTGCACAGTGGAGTGTATACCTAGCTATTTTGATAACCTAAATGTAGAATGTGGTAAAAGTATGGAAGCTGCGGATACGTCTGACCAACAATACCTGAGGGGGTCTACGGCGAGTGTGGTGAGGTTGTCGAAGCCCTCCTCGAGGAGCGTGGTAGGCCGCTCGCCCTGCAGGGTGGCCACGGCCAGGGAGGCCCCCGCGCCGTAGTAGATGAGCCCCGCGGCCGGGTCGATGGCGAAGCCGCGGATGCGTCTGACAAACAATAACAACACGTCAGCTCAATATCTGGAATATAAGGTGTTCTTTGTGTGGCCACGTCGGCCCTTTACACAGCACGCGCCGCGGCCGCCGCAACGCGCGCGGGCGCGGCCAGCCCGGGCTCGAGTAGTTATACATTGCATCACGTAAAAGAACGCTGGAGTGTCAATCTGCGCACAAGTAAATTTAACTCCTGTTGCAAACGTAATAGGAGTTAAATTTCCTTGCTGCAAATAAAGCTGCGTACTAGGAAATTTAACTCTTATGACCCATGCAATAGGAGTGAAATTTTCTTGTGCGCAGTTTGAAGCTCCAGCGTTCTTTTTACATGACGCGACCTATACCTGCCGGAGCCGGCCGTGAGCGCGAGCCGCGCGGCGCCGCCGTCGAGCGGCGCGGCGCGGATCTCGTCGGTGGCCACGTCGGCCCAGTACACGCGGACTGCAGCGCGGCCAGCCCGGGCTCGAGTAGTTACCTGCCGGAGCCGGCCGTGAGCGCGAGCCGCGCGGCGCCGCCGTCGAGCGGCGCGGCGCGGATCTCGTCGGTGGCCACGTCGGCCCAGTACACGCGAACTGCAGCGCGGCCAGCCCGGGCTCGAGTAGTTACCTGCCGGAGCCGGCCGTGAGCGCGAGCCGCGCGGCGCCGCCGTCGAGCGGCGCGGCGCGGATCTCGTCGGTGGCCACGTCGGCCCAGTACACGCGAACTGCAGCGCGGCCAGCCCGGGCTCGAGTAGTTACCTGCCGGAGCCGGCCGTGAGCGCGAGCCGCGCGGCGCCGCCGTCGAGCGGCGCGGCGCGGATCTCGTCGGTGGCCACGTCGGCCCAGTACACGCGAACTGCAGCGCGGCCAGCCCGGGCTCGAGTAGTTACCTGCCGGAGCCGGCCGTGAGCGCGAGCCGCGCGGCGCCGCCGTCGAGCGGCGCGGCGCGGATCTCGTCGGTGGCCACGTCGGCCCAGTACACGCGAACTGCAGCGCGGCCAGCCCGGGCTCGAGTAGTTACCTGCCGGAGCCGGCCGTGAGCGCGAGCCGCGCGGCGCCGCCGTCGAGCGGCGCGGCGCGGATCTCGTCGGTGGCCACGTCGGCCCAGTACACGCGAACTGCAGCGCGGCCAGCCCGGGCTCGAGTAGTTACCTGCCGGAGCCGGCCGTGAGCGCGAGCCGCGCGGCGCCGCCGTCGAGCGGCGCGGCGCGGATCTCGTCGGTGGCCACGTCGGCCCAGTACACGCGAACTGCAGCGCGGCCAGCCCGGGCTCGAGTAGTTACCTGCCGGAGCCGGCCGTGAGCGCGAGCCGCGCGGCGCCGCCGTCGAGCGGCGCGGCGCGGATCTCGTCGGTGGCCACGTCGGCCCAGTACACGCGAACTGCAGCGCGGCCAGCCCGGGCTCGAGTAGTTACCTGCCGGAGCCGGCCGTGAGCGCGAGCCGCGCGGCGCCGCCGTCGAGCGGCGCGGCGCGGATCTCGTCGGTGGCCACGTCGGCCCAGTACACGCGAACTGCAGCGCGGCCAGCCCGGGCTCGAGTAGTTACCTGCCGGAGCCGGCCGTGAGCGCGAGCCGCGCGGCGCCGCCGTCGAGCGGCGCGGCGCGGATCTCGTCGGTGGCCACGTCGGCCCAGTACACGCGAACTGCAGCGCGGCCAGCCCGGGCTCGAGTAGTTACCTGCCGGAGCCGGCCGTGAGCGCGAGCCGCGCGGCGCCGCCGTCGAGCGGCGCGGCGCGGATCTCGTCGGTGGCCACGTCGGCCCAGTACACGCGAACTGCAGCGCGGCCAGCCCGGGCTCGAGTAGTTACCTGCCGGAGCCGGCCGTGAGCGCGAGCCGCGCGGCGCCGCCGTCGAGCGGCGCGGCGCGGATCTCGTCGGTGGCCACGTCGGCCCAGTACACGGCGCGCGCCGCGGCCGCGAACTGCAGCGCGGCCGGCATGGCGGGCGCGGGCGCGGCCAGCCCGGCCGAGGCGCGCGCGCCGCCCGCGTCCGCCTCCACGCACAGGATCTCGCTCGCGCGCCCGATCAGCAGCACCTTCTCGTGCGCTGCACAACACAACACTCCTATTACACACAACCAGACAGGGCAAGTTACGTTATGTAACTTACGGACATTTACGTTTTATAAATACTGTCACGACCATTCAAGAACACTAGTCTAAATATCGCTGGATCTTTACCATCAAAAAGCTAAATAAGTGACAAATGAAAGCTTCTACTGCTAGTTACCTTCGCACGTGAGCTGGTCGGGCGCGAGTCGCATGAGGTGCGGACAAGCGCAGACGCGCTCGGTAGCAGAGTCCAGAAGACAAAGATGAGAACAGTTGCCGTTGTTGACGCCGCATGGGTTGTTCTCTAGCGGCGGCTGCCGACTCGGGTGGATCACCTGCACAATGACAGATGCAAAAAAAAAATCGGTCACTTCTTTAGTAACGGCAGAGGGAAATTTAACATACTGTGCTAACAGTGAAAACTGGTAATGATTAAATAAATTATTTTTATTTTTTAACTAGCGACCCGCCCCGGCTTCGCACAGGTGTATTTTACATATAAACCTTCCTCTTGAATCACTCTATCCATTAAAAAAAACGCATCAAAATCCGTTGCGTAGTTTTAAAGATTTAAGCATACAGACAAACAAACAGACAAAATAGCGACTTTATTTTATACTATGTATTGATTAAAATTTTGGTTAGAGGCAGCATAAGTGACCTTGAGGTCGAAGGGCTGCGCCAGCGTGCGCTGCAGCACGGTGACGGCGGCGCCGGTCCACTTGTCGGCGCGCACCACGCTGTTGGTGCGCCAGTCCGTCCAGTACACGTGGCCCTCGAACACGGTCAGCGCGAACGGGTGTGCTAGCGCCTCGTGCCCGCGGAGCACCTGCACACATCAAAGAAATTATGCTTTAAAATCATATAGATTTATATTTTTAAAACTTAGCGTACAAATAGTAAAAAATACATATGCGAACACAAAGAAAAGGAACAGTCGCAACACAGTGTCAGGATGTCCGAGTATAGATAGATAGATAAATTCTTTATTGCCACACCAAAACTTAAACTAGAAACTTCAAACAAGTTTTACAATCGGCGGCCTTATCGCTAAAAAGCTATTTCTTCCAGGCAACCGTTACATGTTAAGGATTTAAAAAAAAAAAAATTAACGAAAAGGTATAGGCGACGGGGTGTGCATGAAAGTGATAAATATACCTACTTAAACAACATACATTTTAATAAATTCTAATAATAACCTTCTTATACATAATATAAAATAAACTAATATATATAATACATCAACTATATCGAAAATTATACATGACTATATTTAAACATCTTATAATGATGACATAAATAAGTGAAAATAAATAATTATGGAGAATAATTAGAGATACGGCAACTGCGACATATAATAATTAAAGTTTTCTTTAAAAACCGCCAGAGATGGAGCGCGTCTAATAGACACAGGCAAGGCATTCCAAAGCTGAATAGTCTGGAATGCGAACGATTTACCATACAAATTTTCACAACGTGCTCAAGGAGTCATAAGAGAGAGGTTATATGTGGATCTAAGAGGGACAGAGTGGGATGTATACCAATAGGAGAAGAGTTCCTTTAGGTATCGCGGGGTGGAAGGGTTGAACAAAATATTATAAAGGAGAGAGAGGATATGAGCATTCCGACGAGAACCAATAGGTAACTACTTGAGCTTAGCGCGATATTGGGATATTTGATCATACTTCCGTAGACCAAATATAAATCTGATACAGAAATGACTGATGGCCGAGTATATAGATGCAACTCTTATGTAGTCGAAGTAATTACTACTCAAATCTGTAACATCCGAGGACCCGCTAATGTCAGGAGGGCCGTATCATACCTCTCTGTAGTCGTTCCCGTCGTAGTCGGTGGTGTGCACGGAGTCGGAGCGTGCGTCGACCCAGTAGAGGCGTTTGGCGCGCGGGTCGAGCGCCACGCCGTTGGGCCAGGCGCCGGCCGCCAGCGCGTCCACGCGCGCCACCACGCGCCTCCCACGCCCCGCCAGCGACGCGCGCTCCACGCGCGGCGCCGACACCTCCCAGTCCGACCAGAACACATACCTGTTCGCACGTATTCATACTTCACTAAGGCTTTTGATTAAATAGATCATCCAGTTTTTTTCTTAGGAAAATGCCAGTTTATTTAACTTTCACGTTAATTTATACAGATTGAGAGAGGGTTGTACTTATCATAAAATGTCTAAGTAAATATCATCAACATAATATGATACTGTGTCATCATAGACTATCTGGTGTTCCTCAGGGACACAACCTTGGTCTTTTACTATTCATAACATCTCTTGGCATTACTAACAAAATCTTAGATTTATTAACATTTTTCTATTTATTTTTATCTAGCTGAAAATTCACCTTTAAAACAGGTAAGATGTTTGCAGTAGAGGTAAAGCTTACCCCTGGTGCGGGTCGAGCGCGATGGCGCGGGGCGAGTCCATGTCCCCGGCGATGAGCGTGCGGCGCGCGCGACCGTCGAGCCGCGCCACCTCGATCTGGTGCAGGCGGCTCTCCACCCAGTACAGGTTGCCGCCCGCCCACTCCACCGCCAGCCCCTCCGCCGTGGACAGCCCCTGCCACGCCACCAGCGCCTTCATCTCCGTCAGCACTGCAATACACGCGACACATGTGTGTGGTGAACATCGATACGTCCGCTCGGCTCGGCGCGCGACACCAGAATTTGCGGTATCGTAATCATACAAAACTAGAGCTCTTGAGGGAGAGTTACCGTTGTCGCGGATGAGGCCGGTGTAGATGTTGCCGTCGCCCACGTCGGTCCAGTACAGCCGCGGCACGCCGGCTTCAGGGTCCATCCTCCAGTCGAGAGAAATGGCATTCTGCAGCGACGACACGAGCGCGCGCACCGTCAGCGTCGTCAGCTCCAGCGCGCGCACCTGACACAATGGAGTATCCATTAGTACTATGTAATACGAGACAAATGAAACAACTTATCGGATTTACTACTGTCTGCGACGGAGATGGGTGAACATATGTTTTGAAGACGTCGAATTGATATGTGTAATCTATATTGATTTACATTTCAAAGGGTCGTGTTGGGTTTTTTTTTGAAGTGAAACTTCTAATGCAACTTCCAACATGGTTAAAATACTTAAGATATTTCTGTCACTCAGTGGCGGTAGTCAGGGTCGCAGTTGGAATCAACAGTAGTCCGGTCGGTGACAACAGTACGCACCTCATGTAGGTCGGGACAACAGTACACACCTCGTGTAGGTCGGGACAACAGTACGCACCTCATGTAGGTCGTTAACAACAGTACGCACCTCATGTAGGTCGGTGACAACAGTACGCACCTCGTGTAGGTCGTGACAACAGTACGCACCTCATGTAGGTCGGGACAACAGTACGCACCTCATGTAGGTCGGGACAACAGTACGCACCTCGTGTAGGTCGGGACAACAGTACGTACCTCATGTAGGTCGGTGACAACAGTACGCACCTCGTGTAGGTCGGGACAACAGTACGCACCTCGTGTAGGTCGGGACAACAGTACGTACCTCATGTAGGTCGGTGACAACAGTACGCACCTCGTGTAGGTCGGGACAACAGTACGCACCTCATGAAGGTCGGTGACAACAGTACGCACCTCGTGTAGGTCGGGACAACAGTACGTACCTCATGTAGGTCGGTGACAACAGTACGCACCTCGTGCCGGTTGGTGAAGACGAGCAGCGGCGTGAAGCGCAGCGTGCTCTTGCAGGTGAAGCCGTCGTGCGCGAGGCGGTAGTCGGGGTCGCAGGCGCACTTGTAGCGCGACTTGTGCGGCTCGCAGCGCTGGGAGCACGCGCCCCAGGCGGCGCACGCATGCTGCGGCCCGCACGTGGCGCCGTCGCGCTGCACGTGCAGCCCGGGCGGGCACGCGCACGCCGGCCCACGCGGCGTGGCGCGGCACACGTGGCTGCACGCTGACACGTCGCACATCGGCTCGCCTGACATTATGAATCTTTTATCACCGACAGTAAACTTATTTGTAAAGTTCGGCCGTTCAGAGAATGCGTTCCTGACACCTATCAGTTAGTCACGACTAGTGATGGGCACAACATAACACTGAGTTCGTTACCGTTCCTCCAAAATGTTATTTTTAAGATTATTTTCGTTTTAAATTGGCGGAATCATTTAAAATTTATATTTTAGTTATTTAAGTGGAAACCAAACAAAAGTAATATTAATATAATAAAATTGTGTATTTATTTTTTGTTACAAAGTTACAATCTGTATTTCTATGCAATTAAGTACATTGAATTGAATGTGCGTACAGAATATTAATCAGACTCCGATTCGCTTGAGAAGGTGGTGTCTTCATCATCATTTTCGCCTACAAGTATAATTATATTATTATCAATAACAGCATCAATCCTGATATCTCGGTCAAAATGTTCCACAATCAGGTTTTTAGTCTTCTCAACAAGCTTTGCCCAGTCATCTCTTGTGACTTCCCCGCAGGCTTTTTTTAATAGGGTCATCTTTTTCGTGCTGAATGGTGGGGAAGTATTGTGGCGGGCGGCGTAACCTTTTATTTGAGCCCAGATTAGCTCAATCGCGTTATATTGGCAATGATACGGTGGAATTCTTAGAACGCGATGACCGTACTCCAGAGCCAGTTCATCGATTTCGTATCGCACATTTGCCGCTTTATTTTCTTTAACTAATTTAATTCGCTCTGATTTAGCATCTGCATATTTGCGTCAATGCCTTTTGCTTGTAACCAAGCCACCATTTCTTCTTTTTTATTAGCTTGGGTAGGTGGTTTCTGTATTTGAACCGAGTGATAAGAGGCATTATCCATGAATATTACATAAGGCTCTGGTATGCTGGGCAAAAGCACGTTCTGGAACCACTCTTTAAATGTAGTGGTATTCATTTCCTCGTGGTAGTCATTTGTGGTTTTTGATTGAAATGCCAGTAACGCGTTCTCCACAAAGCCGTATTTTGCAGAACCTGCGTGGCATATTATCAGACGGGCCCCCTTATCCATTGGTACTTTCGACGTCGACGCTTGTGTATCATCCGTCCAAGAACAGGAAAACGAAACAAAACGAAAGCCGGATAATCATATAAAAACAGATCGAAAACACTTGAAGAACGTGGTCTATGCGCACGAAACGACAACAGACGACTGTTTTAGCGTCACAAAATGGCGGCCCATAACGCCATTTGGGGTTACCATTTTTAATCTAAGTATAAGTATATAGTCTCTTTTTACTGTGTTTGTTAGAAAGCCGTTTGTTTTCCATGTAATTTAAAAATAAAATAAAATAAAATAAAATAAAATAAAAATGCTAGTAACGCCATTTGGGGTTACCATTTTCAACCTAAATATAAAAATGCTACTTTCTTTCGCGCGTTCGGTTTGGACGTAGTTTTATTTTTATATTTAATTAAAGTTATCTTATAATCCATTATTTTCAAATTCTTAAAAAGAAAAACAAAACGAATTATTTTATCAAGTATAACTGTATAAGAACAGATTACGATACTGTTATTGCCTGTTATTGTTAGCACAGCACTACAAATATAAAGCGCTGACATAACCTTGTAATAGCGCAGTATAGATTTAGAAAAATATTGTTTACCAAGTTATTTGACACTCAGTTTGGCACAAAATTATAACATTCATTGATTATTGATATAATAATGTTGTTTTAATGCTCATCAACTGTTACAAAAACAACCAGCAAAAATATTTTTATCGTAACTGCAACGCCATTACAAAGTTACGTCGTCAGTTCAATCGCGACGTGTCAGGAACGCATTCTCTGAACGGCCGTAGTATAGAATACGCACAAACTAAAGGATACTACGTATCAGACGACCGACTGCCGAAGATTTTTTTAGGCCGTAACGTTATCTGTGGTGTGACAATAGAACCTCGCCCGCCGCATACTTCACCCCTCGGGCAACAATGCCATACATACTATTACTTATTCTGTGATATCAAAAGGTATAGCTATGTATAGGTACTTATAGTTATAAATCTATCTAAGTATAGGTTTCTGTATATTTGTATTTCTACTTAATATTTTGAGAAACTGAAAAGACTACAGGCGAAAATGAAACGAAATTCACTACTATTTTGCACTGCACTTTATTATTTCCTAGATGTACAAAAAAATACACACTGCATTGATGATTTTTCATCCAATTTATGTAGATGAGCCGGTCATCTCGAAACACGTTGAATTATCTTGAAGTAAGTGACTGAAGACACTAGACATACACACACAGGAAGAAGATTAATCGAGGATGGCGATATACATGGCTTTTCGAAGTTTTCATGGCGTAAAACTATTGTTTATTAATATTTTCCGTAAAACAACAAGAGAAAAAATAGCGGATGGCGAGGGCAAGGCGAGGGAGATTGTTTTCTTTTGCGCAGCCTATATTACTACTTACTATTACTATCTCATTCACGCATCACACTATTTCTCTCTTTCATTCTTACATGTCATTACGTCCATCCGTCACTGTCTCACAATTCGTGATGCACGGCGGGTGACCTATGACCACGAAGTTTTGGGTAAAGGTGGAGAGTGCATTCCTAATACCTTTAATTCCCGAAAATGGGTAAATTTAATTTCAAAGTTTTGAGTTTATCAATTTCATCCAACCCCTTACTATGATTTATATGAATTTATGATTTATATGAACTATGATTTATACGAATGATTTGTTTTTTTTTTTGTAAATAATTGTAAATTATGTGTGTTTGTAACTATCATAATTTGAATTACATTGTTTTTGATTACCTTTTTAGGGTTCCGTACCCTAAGGGTAAAAACGGTACCCTATTACTAAGGCTCTGCTGCGCGCTGTCGAATTACATATGCCATCAATAACAGGCGCAGTATTTCATCAAAAAGCATATAAATCCAGAGCGTAGCTAGTTGTACACATTTATTGACTTGCAAGATTAGATTCTTACACATTTATTGAAGAATTCGTTTTTGTATATCTGCGATGCCCTATAGAACAAGGTCCTTAAGTTTACTTTGTATTATTCATTTACCAATTGTTTATTTTCATATAATGGTTTACTCAACATTGTGATTAATATCTGTGCGTCCTAAATTTAGACAACAATGTAGGGTTACCCTATTAGAAAGATAGTTCTGACCACAGAAGAGTGAGATAGCAATATGTAGGTATTTGACTCAAATAGGTAATAGGAGTGCACTCTCCACCTTTACTTAAACTTCATGCCTATGACGTCACAGCTTTGACGAATGAACCTTGGAATATCATACTTATTGTTCATTCATTCTAAAGGAAAATCTAGTCGTTACAGTTCGCCTTACGGCGAGTTTTTTTAATAGGCGAGTGAGCCGGGAGTGAGAATACGGCACGACACGGTTATACAGCAGCTCGCGTGCAGTAATGAACCTCATTTTAGATTTCTGAAAAATATTTTAGACTAAGAACACGACCGCAGTTGTCCTTGAGCCATTTCATTTTATCGCCGTTAATCAGATGAATACGCAAGAAGATTTTGTGATCAACAACAAATCCGCTGGATGACGTCATACCTAGTCCATAATATAAAAAATAAAGATTCGAAAGGTTAAGCAGTGTATGTGGGAGCTAGTGAGAGCACATCACTAAATTAATAAAAGAGTTATGCCCGACACAATCTGGTGCTGTCTTCATTCTACAACGGTTGTTGAACAATTAGTTATTTGAGACGCAATAATAATAAAGTAATCTCACCGCATCGGTCAGCCTCGTCGGCGCCGTCGTCGCAGTCGCGCGCGCCGTCGCACAGCTGCCGCAGCGGCACGCAGCGGCTCGCGTTGTCGCAGCGCAGCGCGGGCGGCGCGCAGTCATCCATCGTCGGCAGCAAGGGACCTATCGATCACATGCTTTCGATTACACTACTATTTAAGATACAACTCGCGAAATATTTTTATTAATTTTCAAATAAATTAATTAATGGCAGATAAAGAAAACTCATTTAGCGTTTAAAAATCAAGTAAAATCTAATGTGAAAATCAGCTGATAAACAAGTGTAACTAGATTAAAGAAATCGCTTAGATTTCTTTAGTTGAATCGCCCTCATTACGGCGACATCCACTTTGCCCCACCAAGCCGCCCCACTGGTAAAGCACAGTCCATCACTTTACGACAATGCGGTGACACAACATATTATTACGCCTTGCAAGGGTATAATTACAATGTGGAAGTCAAATTGTATTATACCTATAGTGGTAGTGGTAGTGGTGGGAGGCGTGGCAGTGGTGGAAGGGCAGCCCCACTCGTCGGAACCGTCGAGGCAGTCGACGCTGCCGTCACAGCGGAACTCCTTGCGGATACACTCCGTGTTGTTGCAGGTGAACTCGTGCTCCTCGCACGACGACACGAATACGTGCTGGTGGCTGCAACATAACATTTCGTTTTAGTTTAGGTAAATAAAAAACAAACGGTTTCATAAAAACACTGTGAGATCAAGCTATGGCTCATCAAGCCAAACGCCGCGAACTCTGCTTCACAACCGGCCTCCGCGAGTGCCCTTCCTCGCTTCGTCATACCTCCTATATTTGTATGTAGGACGTCGCAGCTCAGGCTGCCGTGGCGCGCCGTGTACACCGAGAGTTGCGCTCATGTGACGCGAGATCTTTCCTAAAAACGTGCAGTGTATAATTGAAATAGTATGTAGCTTACAGGTTGTTGAGGTGGGGGGTGGGTCGCGCGGGGTCGGGCGGCGGCGTGGTGCAGTCGCGCTCGTCGCCCGCGTCGGCGCAGTCGGCGCGCCCGTCGCACACGTACTCCCACGGCACGCACGCGCCGCTCGCGCACCGGAACATGCCGCGCGTCGCGCACGCGCGCGCCTCTGCAGGAACAACGTGCTGCGCTCAGCTCGTGTGGGGACACAAGGGCAGCCAGTGTACGCTCCTAGCTCGCACTGTGTATTGTCACGAGATAGGCGCGTAATAACTACGACGCAAGCTGCGGTTTGTACACGCGGATAGTAACTATGACTTATGCTGCGACTTATTTATCGTCTACTGTTTCAGTTTTTTTGGTATTTTTTTTTGTATTGAAGAACAATAAGGTTTTCGATAACTTTCACTTGTTTACTTTGTCAATAATAGCATCGATTATTCTTGATATTTCGAGGCAATTTTTATTCAGATATAGAGCGATGGCTTTCGTGCGACTTAGTTATCGTGTTTTCTATCGGAGCGAAAGCATCTCGTGTTCAGTGATTGTGAAGTGTGTTCAGTGATTAATTTGTGTTGTTCAAACTAGTTATGTCGTGTGTTTTGTGTTTTAGTGAAGTGATTGTGTGCTATAAAGTGCAAAAGTGAATAATCGGCGTTTGTACAGATTATTCAAGAAGCCACCTCGTGACAGTATAGTATAGTGTGGGTACCGCAGTCGTCCTCGTCGCTGGTGTCTGTGGGCCCGCAGTCGCGCGCGCCGTCGCAGCGCCAGGCGGCGGGCAGGCAGCGGCGGGTGGCGGCGCACGCGAACTGGTCGGGCGCGCAGGCGGCGCGGGCGCACGCGCGCGGGCTCTCGTCCGCGCCGTCCGCGCAGTCCTTCAGCCCGTCGCACACCCACGCGGCCGGCACGCACCGGTTCGTGTCGCACTGCAGCGACGTCGCCTCGTGGCACGTCACGTTCGCTGTAGACCAACACCACACACACTCATACAGCAAACATCTATTATAGCCTGAAAGTGTGGACTGCGATAGAGCGGAGCTCAGAACTGCTGGAAACCGTGTCAATCTTTGTAGCGGGTCTGCACTTCTACATAGCACGGAACACAAGTATACATAATTGTATCTATGTTGAGAAATAAATGAAATAGAACAACATAGCACGGAAATTAACCATTTTAACCAGTTTTAAGGCCACAAAAATAAGCATTTACATTAGTTGCTGGCTCTTTCAGGCTCTAAAGCCGAATAAGAAATGGTCACCGACTTGTATAGGAGACCGAGATCTACTATGAAGAAACAGAGTTAGTAAAGAAAACTACGTGGTCAGCTCACCGCAGGGCCCGGCGGGCTCGGAGTCCTCGTCGGCGCCGTCCGGGCAGTCCACGTCGCCGTCGCACACGTACTGCTCGTCGATACACTGCCTGCGCACACAAACATTATCATGGTGCAAACCAATGTTTAGAACCAGACGTGACGCCGGAGCCAACTCGCCCGCCTAACCTCTTCACTCCCTTCGTCTTTGACCGCATACAAAAAACTAACACATATCGGGTTTAAGTTGGCTATCGGAAGCAACATCATCTGTGGTCCGTCCACCACCTTCTTTGGCGTGATGAGTATTGGCCTCGGGTTCTCTTCCCTTTGGCAAGGCTGGGCGCCAGAGGCCGAGTCCTTTGAGGAATAGGAGAAGCAACAGTCGGTTGACGGCCGGGCACTCACCCGCGGCCGCAGTGGAAGTGGTGGGGAGCGCAGCGCGTGGCCGGCACGCTGGGCTCGGCGGGCTCGCACGCCGTGGGGTCGGTGGCGGAGGGCGCGCGGCCCGCGGCGCACGCGCACACGCGCCGCCCCGCCGCCGCCAGGCACAGCTCCGCGCACCCGCCGTTCTTCCACGAGCACGCGTTCTTGCCTGCACCACACACATACGAGTACCATCATTACTGATCGGTTCAATCATCACCCAGATAAAATCTACTTCCACTCCAGTCTACTGACGGGTCTGACCTCAGAAGAATTACCAGTAATAGAAGTTTTGCTAAATTTTACTCAAATAAAAACTATGGTACAGCTGTCTTATTCATTTCTGGTTATACAGCATACGCGAAGAGAATGGAACAAAAAAAAACGCAATACGTCGTAATGCCAAAATTTTGCCGTATTACGTCGTGGATTTTGCCGTATGTGACAGACATTGCGTTTTTTTGGAATGTCAAAATGGTTAAAAATTTGGTTAAACTTTGTCTTTTGTCTTTTCCGGAAATTTGAACCCTCTAGTTCCAGTGAGAAGGTCCAAATCTCTAATCATTTTACCTTCTTACTTTTTACCTTTTGAATTTGGACAGCCGAGATAGCTCAATTCTAGATTGTGAAACCCTTTGAAATATCGTTAGGTTCGGGTGTTGGTGCATCTTTCTAACACTTTCTAACACTTAAATTTCATATTTAAAATGGGACAAAGTGATGTATATCTCTTGCTATTTTAGTACGGTTTCTGTTACTGTTCTTATTTTATGGGTGTGACAGTTTACATGATGTCGTCATACCTGTTGCGACTCCTGCCAGCTTGAGATCGTAGAGCGGCGGCTGCAGCTGGTGCAGCAGCTCGGCCGCGCCGTCCGGCCGCCGGCGCCGCACCGCGCCCGACCCGTGCTCGCTCCAGATCACCGAGCCTGAACGGGCGGCAACCATGGTTCAGGAGTTTACTACACTGGTTATGATGATTATACAAGATATGCTGAACTAAAATATAAAAAAGCTGGTCATCGGACAGGCGGCCAGGTTACAGTTAGCGCTAAGCTTAGACTTGGTTTTGTGTGGGTTAGGTTAGTTCTAGTGGGCCGGCCGACCGCGATGCCTCACCTTCGTAGAGGGCGAGTCCGTAGGGCTTGAGCGGCGGCTCGGCGAGCACGGGCAGCGTCTCGCGCGCGCCGCCGTCCAGCGGGAGCCGCTCCAGCGTGTTCAGGTACGTGTCGCACCTGCACACACCCACATATGTCATCTCCGTTGGATAAACACTCTACGGTCACGACAAATTCATGAGAACTGCACATTGTGCAAAATAAATGAAAACTGCACATTTTGCAGATTTACTTTTGATTTATTTTTATTACGTTTCGCTACATATCATATTGAACAACACCACGACGTGTGACGAGTCGACAACACATTGAAGTATGATACGTGTGGACATTGTGGTTGTTCGATTTGAGTATCGAACATAATGTCCGCGATGCGCGGAGGCTTTTCAAAATCAAATGCTAAATAATAATATTAAAATGCGGTACCTTGGCGGTGAGATTTTAAGTTCGTATATCGTGTGTGGCGTGTGGTAGTACCTATCCTCGTCGACTCGACCAGGGCCTCGGGAGATACTGCCGTCACCCCACAACACAGATCACGACCACACACTTGTTCCGACGTAACGGGGGGCTTATCGTACCCAACACAAACACCGCACCAAAAATGGCGTCTCGAGTGACGCTATCTAATTAAGTTATAAAAACGTGCACGGGCCGGTCCCAGCCTCCCAAAACGTGCCAATCACGTCACGCGACGCGAACATGGCAATCCAATCGTGTAATTAACTAAACTTTTCCCGCACCGGAGTTTGACCTTTTTACGCGAGTATCACGAGGCCGAAAATCGGCTGCAAAACTGACGTGCGCTTCAAAGGTCTTCCGTAAAGTAACTTTGCCGTCCGATTGGTCGCTAGCGGCGCGAGCGGCGTACCGAGCTCAAAAAACAAAATCAAATATGGAGCGATCGGGCTCCAACATTTTTTTCTGAAGCGTGATCGTCAAAGTGCGCCATATGTCGTGTTCGTGTTACCAATAGAGCGAGTCGAGATGTAGGGCGAGGCCGCTGGGCCAGTGCAGGTCGTCCAGCAACACGCGCCGCGCGCCGCCGTCCATCCGCGCGCGCTCGATGCGCCCGCGCGTGCCCTGCGCCGCGCCGCGCGCCCACACGCTCCAGTACATCAGCCTGCAACATCACCCGTGTATTACCGACTGCAAGCCCTGACGGATTACATTATTCATACTACATCTCAGACAACCGGCGACTCACCCGCCAGCGGGATCCAGCGCGAGCGCGCGCGGCGGGTGCTCCACGTCCGTGACCAGAGCGCGCCGCGTGCTGGCCGAGTCTAGTCGAGCCACCGACACCGTGCCGAGGGCTTCGTCCGTCCAGTACAGGTTGCGACCTGGAAGGAAACTCCTTTCATTACAAACAAAACTCCGCTAGAACGAATGACAAGCTAGTCCGCTTGACTGTAACACGTTTCAAAATATCACACGCTTTTGCGCCATCAATCGTAGCATGGACGTTCGTGTCATTTTCGCGAGACAGAAAAAGGAGTCAGTTTTACATTCGATCAAATTGGGTAACGTTTTATAGGCCTAGGCCCCATTCACCATCAGGTCAAATGGATGACATCCATTCGGTGTTACGAGTTTGCGACTTCGTCGTTAGAAATGGCGACTTTTCATTGGCACTTAGCGTGCACTTAGCGAGCACTTTAGTGTCAAAAATAGTTTAGCAACTTGTCTGATTACCTTCAAACTAAATCATCTGTGGATTTATATTTTTGTACATAGTATTTCTGGCTACCTATATCTTCAAACGATGTTTCTGTAAAAAATGAAGTCTAAATTTATATACACTAAATTGGCAACATTAGCCACATTCATTGATTGATGTCATCCATTTGGACTGATGGTGAATGGGGGCCATTAGACTAACTGAACTGCTGCATGCGCCATTAGCGGACTTGGCTCAAATGCACAATCTTTATACACACATTTTTACAATAAACGTTCGAAAACAGATTTCAAATATAGAATAAATTCAATAAAAGTTCAAATGTCATATGTTGCAATAAATGATTTGACTGTGACTTTGAAGTTTAATAAAAACATCGAGTTCATTGTGTGACTCACCCATCCAGTCGACGGCGAGCCCCTCGCAGTTGTCGACATCTTCTCCGATGAACACCTCCCGTCCTGTTCCGTCCAGCTTTTGTCGAACTATTTCATATCTACAACATACGAAGTTGAGTAACTTCGTTGTAACATATTTTTTAACAGAAAATATGATTTTATCCCACCACTAAAACATTGCAGACAAATCTAATGGCGTGACATGCGGTATTGCGGTCTAGATACGTGATTTATAAATAATACAGGGTCATAGGTGTTAAACGCAAAACCTTTTAAGGGCGGGGCTAGTACATCTAGACAAACTTTTGTACTGACTTTTGAAAGTTCGCAAAAAAGCTTCTCCATACATTTTGCCGCGCATTGACGAAATTTTTGTATGAAAAAGCTAATTTTTTTCTTCGTGATTTTCAAAAAGTCCTAAAACACAAGTTGTTTTGCGTTTAATACCTATGACCCTGTACAATTACAGCAAATGTTACTACGACTGTTCTTGAATGTTAAAAAAATTGATTAGCAGGATTAGGTAGGCTTTAAAAAGGGTAAGTTACTTCCGAGATAAACTGTCTGCACATCGAATACTTTAAAAAGTGTCCCATCTACATACGGAAATAGAAAGACAAATTAACCTGGCCATACCGAACTACAAATGACGGCAACTACGGTATATACAACTACGGGAGGTCGTACACTTGTCCTGATACTGTCTTCCCACTGAAGTACAATGCAACTTCGAATCCCGAGTAAATAGGCATCTTCTAGGTAAGCGTATTACACCTTATTTCGCATGTTTTTAGTAGACCTATTCACTTTGCAGTAGTAAAGATACTAATTTTTACCGACTTATAAAAAGGAGGAGACTTGTGTTGTGAAGAAGCTTATAGAACTATTGCGTGAGGGTAAAGTTTATAATAAATATGCTGGGGAGACATCTGGATGACATTAAACAAGGACAGGATGGCATGCTAACCTTGGCTATAACTATGAGGGCATCTACGGTTCGTGCAACTACGGGAGACCAGGCATGCAACAGAGTAGGGTGTACAGATATCCACGTCCCAGTAGTAGAGGCGCTCGTTGCGCTGCTCGATGTCGATGTCGAAGGCTGTGGGGTGGGGAAAGTTCTTAATAAAAAACCAAGCTATCCCGACTACGTGTAATGTCAATTTTAGGAAGTACAGGAATGTCACGCATGCCAGAGTGAGCATAATAGGAGTAGAAAGTCGTCCCGAAGGTCGCTGGCGGTAGTAATAGCTCCTTTTTCTGTTATGGGATACTTTTCTGCGAGTTAAAGGCTTAAACTAATGCGAGGGGAGTTAAACAGTTGCTAACTTGGCCATAACTACGAGTGAAGGCAACTACGGTACGTGCCACTAGGTGAGACCACGCATGCAACAGAGAAGGGTGCACCGTCGCACTGGTCGATATCGTAGGCTATGGAGTGGGGAAAATTCTTAGTAAAAAAACCAAGCTAACCCGGCTACGTGTACGATGGCAACTAATCGTATGGTATGTGCAACTAGAAAAGATCAGGCATGCCAGGGCGAGCATGCAACAGAGTAGGGAGTGGACCTATGCACGTCGCAGTAGTAGAGGTACTCGTCCGCGAGGTCGACGTCGACGGCGGTGGGGCGGGCCGCGTCAGTGGCGGGCGCGGCCGGCTCCGGGCCGTGCGCGTCCAGTGCCAGGGCTTGCACCATGGCGGGGGCTCCGCGCGCCACCACCAGCCACGCCGCGGCCTTCACGCCTGCATCCACCAACGCATCGTCCATGATCAGTACCGACCTCTCAGCCGTAGGGCACAGATATCACTCAGAATTACTTCACAAATTCATTAATTTATCAAATTTATATACAGGTCTAAAGGCTTTAATGGTACTAGTAACGTAAACGTCTGTACCATAAATGGTACTTTTAATATAAAGGATATACGTACTTTTACGTCACTAGTACCATTCATGATAATAGCAACGTAATGTACATGAGTATTTAATGGTACAAATCAATGTTACTTACTACTGACAGTAATACTAAGTGCGGCCTAATAGATATTTACATGGATACAATTTTTCAAAAAAAAAAAACACTTCTATTATTGAATAGAAGGTTTGAAGAATGGTTTTGTTAGTTTAAAACTTCTGTGATGTTTAATATTTTTCACTTAAAATGTGAAGTATATATCCATAAATCTGGTTGTTTGCTAACTGCATATATTTCATTTCAAAACTTTGGAACTAAAACTTTGTTTTAGGATAATAATATAATACAACTACTTTGAAACACTGGCTTTAAATATACAATAGTAATAGAAATAGGTACTCACGCACGCAGTGAAACTTCCCCGCGAGCCGGTACCCGTGTCGACACAGACAGCGCGCCTCGCCCTTCCCCTCCGCGCCGTACGCCGTCACACAGATGTCGGAGCACCCGCCGCTGTTGCGAGCACACGGGTGCGCCACCAGCGGCTGCCGCTGCCTGTGGAACACCAGGGCGTGCGTCGGCCGCGCGGTCAGCTCCCAGTCATGCCGCGAGCGGTCGCGCGGCCGGCGGCTGACCGCGGAGACCGCGCGGTCGAACCACTGCGGCAGGTAGAGCGTGTCATCCAGCAGCGACATGGACAGCGACAGGTGCGCGCGGTAGGCTCGCCGGACGGTCACTCGGTTACCGCCGTCGAAGTCCGCGCGCTCCACGCATTCTAGATACGCGTCGGCCCAGTATATGGTCTTGGTCGGCGTGTCCACGGTTATAGCGCTGGGGTACACTAGTTTGTGGTCTGCGAGGGGTTTGACGTTGTCTCCGTCGAGGTTCGCGCGGGAGATGGAGGCCGGGGCGCCGCCCCACACGGCGTAGAACAGGTGTCCGGTGGGCGGGTGTAACGCCAGCGCCCGCAGCTTGTCCAGCCCCCGCTGGATGATGAGGCGGCAGTGGCGCAGGTCAGGGCTGCACGCGTATAAGGCTTCTCGTTCGGAGTCTCCGAAGTACCACGTGCCTGACACCCAGTCCACTAGCATGTGGCTTACGGCTGCAATGGAAACATACGTCATTTTTACATTTCAATTTTACATTGTTACTTACGTAATTTTTTAAGCTGATGTCAACTGTAAAATAAAATACTCTGAGAAGTACCGACAAAAAACAATATTGTTGTGTTTATTGACATGCTTGTACACTATTGCTTGTGTACTTTACACAAATTGACATGCTTGTGTTGACTATTTAGGCGGTTTCATATTTTATGACACGCTACAAAGTTTTCAGGGTCAACTTTTTTCTACAGCACCTTAATAAGAGTGACTGAAATATCCCTAAAACCTACATTATAAAATAAAAGCTATTTATTGTACTACAGTTTACAAAACTTAACAACTTATAATTAAAGTGTATAAATGTACAGTTTAATACCTATCTCATCCGTAGAAGTTGTCTCTTCGGCATAGGCAAAAAATATAGGTACATATAGGATGTTCAATAAAAAGTGGATAATACTTCACTAGCTGACGGGGGAGGTTTGGTTAGTACCAAATACACAACATTTCTGTTCAGTGAAATTGCAACGTATTTCGAGATATTTACGTTTTCTTAGACATTTAACACACATTTAATTTAGAACTACTACAAACTACTCACTCTTGACGTCAGGAAACAACGTCGGCCCCGGCAGGTGTCGGCGGCGGGAGAAGTCATCCGCGTCCACGCACACCACGCCCGACTTGCTGATGTTGTGGTGGATGTAGCACACCGACCTACGCACATACCACACTAAATATTACCTTGGATTACAGATTTGAATCAATCACATTCACCCCTAATCTGAGAATACACATGCCAGTAGCTGGCACACTTGCATGCCAGCTCCTTGCACGTGCCAGCTATTGGCATGTAAGCGTGGGGTGGTCTGCTGAATCGGCACGCTTGAAGAAGTACAAACTACAGGCATGCCAATAGTAAGCATGCAAGAGTGCATGTATTCCCGGCTTTACTGTTTTAAAGTCATAGTTGTTTGAATTGACATGGCATTATTGCTATGACTTTAGGGTTCAAAATAAAAGTCCGATTAAGAGACGTTTGAATTTTTTCCACCATTATTGTGAAATAGAATTTGACATTTGATCACTAGTTCAAGTGTCATTTGTGTCAAGATTACATAGCAGTTTCTATGCGTTTTCGACGCCATGTTTCTGAGATCATGCATCACAACTTTTTTACTTTATGTCACTTTACTGTTTTTCATTGTTTTGAGGTTCACGTCACATAAAGAGAACTCTTGGCAGATTAGACATTTTGTTTCTCTACAAAAGCAAATGTGTTGACATTGATGACATTTTAAAACAGATGCGCAGGACACGTCATTTTGGTTTTCGTTATTTGACGTGAGTTTATTATAATTTAACCATAGAATATAAAGTCACCCTCCGGCTCGAAGGATCAAGTGTTGAAACCAAATACGAATCAATGAGGAGAGTTAACGGCGGTTGGAGTAGAGGAAGTCGACAGCTCCCACACTGCGAGTGCCGCGCGTGGGCAGCGACAAAACAGCGTGCGAGGAGCGTGTCACTCGCGACTTACTTGGAACTGTTAATGGTACTAGGGGTTACCCGGAGAGCATCAGTTCACATCCGGCTCGAAGGACCAAGTGTGAATCGATGAGAGTTTAGTACCGGTTGGAGTAGAGGAAGTCGACAGCTCGCACGTTGAGCGCGGGCAGCGAGAGGTTGGCTCGCGGCGAGCGTGGCGCCGCGCGTGCCCACTCGCGGCTCACGCCCGCTTCCGTCACTACTATCAGTGATCGGTGAGAGTTTAGTACCGGTTGGAGTAGAGGAAGTCGACAGCTCGCACGTTGAGCGCGGGCAGCGAGAGGTTGGCTCGCGGCGACCGTGGCGCCGCGCGTGCCCACTCGCGGCTCACGCCCGCTTCCGTCACTACTATCAGTGATCGGTGAGAGTTTAGTACCGGTTGGAGTAGAGGAAGTCGACAGCTCGCACGTTGAGCGCGGGCAGCGAGAGGTTGGCTCGCGGCGAGCGTGGCGCCGCGCGTGCCCACTCGCGGCTCACGCCCGCTTCCGTCACTACTATCAGTGATCGGTGAGAGTTTAGTACCGGTTGGAGTAGAGGAAGTCGACAGCTCGCACGTTGAGCGCGGGCAGCGAGAGGTTGGCTCGCGGCGAGCGTGGCGCCGCGCGTGCCCACTCGCGGCTCACGCCCGCTTCCGTCACTACTATCAGTGATCGGTGAGAGTTTAGTACCGGTTGGAGTAGAGGAAGTCGACAGCTCGCACGTTGAGCGCGGGCAGCGAGAGGTTGGCTCGCGGCGACCGTGGCGCCGCGCGTGCCCACTCGCGGCTCACGCCCGCTTCCGTCACTACTATCAGTGATCGGTGAGAGTTTAGTACCGGTTGGAGTAGAGGAAGTCGACAGCTCGCACGTTGAGCGCGGGCAGCGAGAGGTTGGCTCGCGGCGACCGTGGCGCCGCGCGTGCCCACTCGCGGCTCACGCCCGCTTCCGTCACTACTATCAGTGATCGGTGAGAGTTTAGTACCGGTTGGAGTAGAGGAAGTCGACAGCTCGCACGTTGAGCGCGGGCAGCGAGAGGTTGGCTCGCGGCGAGCGTGGCGCCGCGCGTGCCCACTCGCGGCTCACGCCCGCTTCCGTCACTACTATCAGTGATCGGTGAGAGTTTAGTACCGGTTGGAGTAGAGGAAGTCGACAGCTCGCACGTTGAGCGCGGGCAGCGAGAGGTTGGCTCGCGGCGAGCGTGGCGCCGCGCGTGCCCACTCGCGGCTCACGCCCGCTTCCGTCACTACTATCAGTGATCGGTGAGAGTTTAGTACCGGTTGGAGTAGAGGAAGTCGACAGCTCGCACGTTGAGCGCGGGCAGCGAGAGGTTGGCTCGCGGCGAGCGTGGCGCCGCGCGTGCCCACTCGCGGCTCACGCCCGCTTCCGTCACTACTATCAGTGATCGGTGAGAGTTTAGTACCGGTTGGAGTAGAGGAAGTCGACAGCTCGCACGTTGAGCGCGGGCAGCGAGAGGTTGGCTCGCGGCGAGCGTGGCGCCGCGCGTGCCCACTCGCGGCTCACGCCCGCTTCCGTCACTACTATCAGTGATCGGTGAGAGTTTAGTACCGGTTGGAGTAGAGGAAGTCGACAGCTCGCACGTTGAGCGCGGGCAGCGAGAGGTTGGCTCGCGGCGAGCGTGGCGCCGCGCGTGCCCACTCGCGGCTCACGCCCGCTTCCGTCACTACTATCAGTGATCGGTGAGAGTTTAGTACCGGTTGGAGTAGAGGAAGTCGACAGCTCGCACGTTGAGCGCGGGCAGCGAGAGGTTGGCTCGCGGCGAGCGTGGCGCCGCGCGTGCCCACTCGCGGCTCACGCCTGCTTCCGTCACTACTATCAGCGAGAGCGGCTCGTCCGGGGGATCTGCACACATTAATAAATAAACCGTTATACTTAAAAGTCCTATTATGATTTCTCTACAGGAGGGGTGTAAAGGTTCTAAGATTCAGTGAATTTTGTGAGAGTTTTAAAGGAAGTTACCGTTGATGGCGGCGCAGGAGACATGGTCCGGCTGCAGCTTGTACCCGTCTTCACAGGAGCACTGGAAGGAGCCCTGCGTGTTGCGACAGTTCTGAGCGCAGGCGCCCTCTTCGGCGCACTCGTCGCTGTCTGTAACACGAGATCACCAATCAGAACTTCTACAATAGCCTGATAAGTCACCAGAAGATGTTCATGTGGTTTCCACTGTCGTTATTAGGATAAGAATATTTTTCCCAAATGTCGTATGTGAAAAATGATAGTTAAATGTGATTTCGAATATTTCTTTAAGAGTCATTTATTGACCGACGATACGGAGGAGGTACTCAATTCGACGCGTATATTTTTTTAAATTTCTAACTACACATAACTTTTTACGTAGTGGTCCGATTTCGATAATTCTTTTTTTATTAGAAAGCGTATACTTCGAAATTTGTCCCATTAATATTTTATCGTAATCGGCTCAGATAGATATAGAGGGTTATTTCTAATCAATTAGCATCCTCTTAGGGGCTTATTCTGTACATCAAAACTAACAACAATTGTTTTGCGACTTTTGTCAAAACTCAAAAAAAAAATTGATTGTTCATAGAAAAATATCGTTCACCCGCGACAAAATGTATGGAACAGCTGTTTTTTTTTAGTTTAGACAAAAGTTGCAGAACAAAAGTTGTTAGTTTTGATGTACAGAATAAGCTCCTAAAAGGATGCTAATTGATTAGAAATAACCCTGTAGAGGTGAAGTAGGCATATTTAGGTGTTCGAGCCTAGGCTTGAACCACATAATGAGATTACCCTTCCAATATTCGTCCTAGTATCTGTTGTCTCGCTCACTCTGCAGGTATATTCCACACGCCCACATCATTCCGTCTCTCTCTCATAGCTTATAAGCAGCGCGCGGCGGGCTGTTTGCTTCAGTACGCTTTTGATATTCGTCCAGTGAACACGTATAATAATCAAACGAGGAAAAAGAAAACATCTTTACAAGTAAGTGAACAATAATACAATAGCAGATAATACAAGTGCTTTCCGCTCGGCGCCTGTTGGCCCAGCGACGAGTCGAGACATGTTTAGGCATGATCACGACGGGACTGCATATCAGCCCATACGCACCGACGCCACCGACAGGCAACGTCGCGCCACCCGCGCCGCCGTCGCACCTCGTTTCAATTTGAGTCGACGCATCAATCTGATGTAGCTACCTTGAACGTGTCGCATCGAATGATACGACGCATCAATTACGAAGCGTCACTCTTTGAGTCGACGTATCAATCTGATGTAGCTACCTTGAACGCGTCGCATGATACGACGCATCAATTACGAAGCGTCACTCTTTGAGTCGACGTATCAATTGAAACGACGTTCGCTTCAATAACTGCATTCCTTTGACGCGCATCATTTCAGACGCCAATCTGTTACAGATATGCCTGCGGAGCTAACCACTATGGGTGAACTGGCAGATGAGCCGTATCCTGAGGATGAGGCGACAGCGTTCAAGGCCATTGTGGACTCAGTTGAACAAAACTTCCCGAATGGTTGGCGCGACTGGCCTGTTTATAATTACTCGATGCAAGACCTCTTTGGCAGCAGCCACGTCCCACATGCAGTGGAAATCAAACTAAGATTCGCAATCCCTACAATTGACTTGATCAAAGCGTTCAATGCATCAGCATCATCGCTCTCGGAGCGAGCTTACAGATCCATCAGGGCTGCATTAGTGAAATGGCCGCTAGGCAGAGCCTTGCTTTATTCTCCTCATAGCTTAATGGAGAAGGTTCACGCCCCATCATACAACGCTTTCATGACCACCGTGGCTGAACTCAAGCCAAAAATCAAGTCCCGCTCTGAGGCCTCAAGCGAACTTTCAGGGACTGAGCATAGAAACAAAAAACGAAGCAGCAATGAGACTGAACAGCCTAACCCAAAACGGGCAGCTCCAGAAGAGCATGTTAAGCAAATCTCCGCAGCACCACTGCAAGGAAGTAGCGAACACATGCTGGCAAACGCATTGAGCCAACAAATGGCGTTATTTAACAAAATGTTAGCTATGCAGGCGGAGCAAAATGAGACCGTAAAACTCCTTCTACATCAGCAGTCAGCAGGCTCAACTCAAGCAGAGGAAGACCTTGACAAATCCTTTGACTCTGTCCCGGATAGTACAAGCGAACCTGAAGATCAAAGGCATTCAGTAGAATCCCAAGCGGAGTCCCTGCGCAAGAAGATTGCAGATGCTCAGCGGCAACTCGTCGCACTGCAAAATGAAGACTCTGAGAGCGAGCCGGTGTTTGACTTTGCCCCTAACACGGTGAAACAAGATCCAAAAATCGCCAAAGCCGACCCTCAGGCGCTAGAGCATATTATGAATTGCCAAAAATTCGGAGATCCGGAATGGCGCAACATAAGATACTCGGAAACGCAAAAACAATTTCAGGCCACCCCTGGGTTTTGTGCACTGAAACCGAATAACCTTCTGGCGGGCGTCACCCCCTCCTGGAAATCAAGCGAGATCCTGGAAAAGTTCGATTTAACCTTGGGTGCCATCTCGAATGGGCTAATTCAACAAAGAATGGTTTTTCAAACTCTGCTGCAAAGCCTACCAAAGCAGATGCGAAAGCAAGTCGGCAACGATTTTGTTGATGCAGATTCAAAGTTTAGAAAAACTTCAGACGCTCTCATACAGTACGTGTGTGGAAGGCGGGGGGAGGTAATACAACAGCGTCGCGACCTCTTTAAGCCACGTAACAAAACCTTAAAGAATATCTTACATGAGATACCGCCCTCCCAGACGCATTTGTTTGAAGAGAAAATGTTTTCTGAAGTCGTGAAAGAACAAGGAGGAATCCACAAGTTTTTTCCCACCAAGAAAAGAGCCCCGCAACACGCAACCGGAAAGGACAACAACTCAAGAAACAGAAACTCGGGAAGGCAACAGCACTCCCACAAGCCAACAAATACAAACCGAACCGGTTACCAACAAGCAAATAAGCGTAACAACAGAGGCGATTTTGATCGACCCGCAAAGTTTCCCAACAACACAAACAGTCATAAGGACAGAAAAGGGACAGGAGGTGGACAGAAATGACTGCTTCATAGCAGGGTGCCTCGCAAAATACTCAAATCAGTGGAGCGAAGCACCAGAATCAATTTTAAAAACTATAAACGGATACAGAATACCTTTCAAAAATGTACCTCTTTGTATGACCTTCTCGGAAACCAACATTCAGAGGTTTCAGACAAAACATTCGTCCCAAATGTCAGAGGTTATAGAAAACCTGCTACAATCGCAAGCATTACAGGAAAGCGCTCATCGAACCGGTTTTCTCTCAACGATGTTTCTGAGAAGGAAAACGAATGGGGAGAATCGCCCAATCTTCAACCTCAAGGGTCTAAACAATTATGTTTACGCTCCACCGTTCCGCCTGATCAACCAACAGCAGATTCCTTCACATCTGAAACCCGGAGATCATATGATGAAAATAGATATCTCACAAGCATATTTCCACGTGCCTGTGATGGAAAGTCACCGACGTTTCCTTTCAATGTCTTATCAAGGAAAAGTTTTCGAGATGACATGTCTCCCATTCGGGTTGGCAAGCGCTCCATCAGCATTTGCGAAGATAACGAACTGGGTTGCACAGAAACTGAGGCAAAATCAAATCAGAGTGGTAGTATATTTGGACGATTTCCTAATAATGCACGAAGATGCAGTGATCTTAGAAGGTCAGACGAGATATGCTACGGCATTCTTAACAAATCTAGGATGGCATGTGAATCAAACGAAATCGTCCTCAGTAGCCTCAACCAGGATAGAATATTTAGGGATCACCTGGGACACGAAAGAGAATTCCAAGAGCTTGTCAGATACCAAAGTATTACAATTGCGAAGTTGCATTTTGAACATCTTGAAGAAAAAACGTTGGAGCTGGCACGACGCGAAAGTAATCCTAGGCAGGTTAAATTTCGCATCATTAGTAGTACCCCTGGGCAGGCTACATTGTCGCAATATACAAAGAGCTTCGAGACGCCTCTCCTTCAAAACCCCACACCGCAGAGCTCCCATGCCGGAATCGGTGCAACAAGAACTAGTTTGGTGGATGAAGAACAGTCACCAAAACACCCGTATTCATCAGGCGAATCCGACACTATTCATAACCACCGATGCAGCAGAGGACGGCTGGGGAGCTATAGCAAACAGTCTTCGCCTATGGGGCAAATGGACAGCCTCTCAGCGCCGGTGGCACAGCAACTTGAAAGAACTATGGACTGTATTCGAAGTCCTCTATCGCCTAGGCTCCGAAATTGCGAACAAAACTGTCATGGTGCAATCGGACAACAGAACAACAGTGGCATACATCAACAAAGAAGGTGGCACAAGGTCAGCACTACTATTAAATGCCACCACAAGAATTCTTTTGCACTGCGAAAGAATAAAATGCCGGCTAATAGCCCGACACATCCCAGGAGTATACAATGGGATAGCAGACAGCTTGTCGAGGAACAAACCCCTCCCAGAGTGGCATCTCGGCCAAGGAGTGCTAGCTGCGATATTCCAAGAATACGGTACACCACAGATAGATTTATTTGCGTCCCGCATCTCGGCTGTGGTCCCAATGTATGTCAGCGAGGACGCAACAGATCAGAAGAGCCTCTTTACGGATGCATTCAGCAGGAAATGGGAACACGATCTAGGTTGGATATTTCCACCCCCAGCATTAATACCGCGAGTATTGCGGCATCTGGAAACCTCGGAAGGACGATACCTAATAGTAGCCCCCATGTGGAAAAGAGCTTTCTGGCTGCCGGACCTTCAACGGCGCACGGAGAGACAGCCATTCATAATCCCGAACCTTCGACAGAACCTCATCGACCTCCGCACGAACAGGCCCCCCACAGGAGTGGATCAATTGAAATTGGGGGTTTGGCTGGTTCGGGCTGGTCCAAGCAGGTAGAGGGATGGCCGGATAACAAAGTGAAGCTGTTAGAGTCGTCTTGGCGTAAATCCACTCTAAAGACATACAAACCTATTTGGAAACGGTGGTGCCAATGGGCGACTTCTAATAACATTGCAGTGGAAAATCCGGAACCACATAACCTAGCAGAGTATCTGTGCTACCTTTATACAGAAATAAAGCTGGCACCCAGAACAATCGCTTTACACAAGTCTGTCGTATCGAACTTCAGTAACCCTTTACGAGCCGTAGAGTTGTCTTCACACCCTTTAGTAAAACGAATCATAAAAGGCACCTTTGCAGCAAATCCGGTTGCGAGAAAGTTCCTATCATGGAAAATAGAGGACTTATTAGCATTTCTGAAGTCCTATGAAGTTGATGAAAGTAGCCTTTTTGCTGTATCGCGGCATGCAGCTGTCATTCTCTTGCTCGCTACGGGCAGAAGAGTGCATGATCTAACCCTTCTTAGCACAGAACAGGGAGCATACGAAGATAACGAGGATAAAATTATATTTTGGCCAAATTTCGGATCCAAAACAGACTCTCATTCTTACAGACAATCTGGCTGGCAACTAAAAAAAGGAGCAGAAGGTACAAATAGGCAGCTCGACCTAGTTGTCTGGATAAAGCTACTTATTAAGATCACTTCTGACCGACGGAGACAACGTCAATTGAAAAATTTATTCATCACTACGAGAGGTACCCCTAAAAATGCATCACGCACAGTAATAGCCGGATGGATTAGATCATTATTTAAGCAGGCTGGGATCTCAGCATCTGCGGGAAGTTTTAGAGCTGCAGTAGCGTCCCATAATTGGGTAAGCAATCAATATAGCATCGACGAAATTCTTAAAAGAGGTAACTGGAGGTCAAGAAACACCTTTTTCAAACATTATTTCAAGGAGATACCAAAATCAGCAGGTTCCAACTCAAATGAACTTTCTGTAAATTTTTCAGCAACATAAAACACCAGTAATAGACTAAAGATTCGTAAAATCTACCTTGTTGCAATATGTAGATAATAATTGTCCATGAACACTATGCATAGTTACGAGTGATTATTTATTGATTGATGATTATTAGATCTCTGATTATTTTTGTTAAAACAGATTTTCATCATTTATGGCGAATAAATGTCTCTATTGTAATTCATTGTTTAAATTATATTCTCATGGTTTTGTACAAGTTCTTAACAAACATGTTAACTTTCACAGTACGCTGAGCAGCGCCGGCAGATAATAAACACGTCTCATTATGTGGTTCAAGCCTAGGCTCGAACACCTAAATAGAACCGTTTTTCCCCCGAAGGGTATAAAACGGATATTTAGGTTTCAGCCGTAGCTTGAACCACACCCTTTAAGGCCTTGCCGGCTTAAGGTACTGAAGCAAACAGCCCGCCGCGCGCTGCTTATAAGCTATGAGAGAGAGACGGAATGATGTGGGCGTGTGGAATATACCTGCAGAGTGAGCGAGACAACAGATACTAGGACGAATATTGGAAGGGTAATCTCATTATGTGGTTCAAGCTACGGCTGAAACCTAAATATCCGTTTTATACCCTTCGGGGGAAAAACGGTTCTAATAAATAAATCAACAATAATGTAAAAAATGTTACATCGATCAGAGCGAAATATTCGTGAATTCTATACAAGGTTGTTGTCAGTCATGCTATTTTTATGCAAAAAATAATTATTATTTCAGCCACAGGATGGCATTTACAATCTATACATATTCAGCAACGGACATATCTTACTTTTAGGCCATTTGAGCCTGCTCATGAGTTCAGCTTGTAGAGGTGAAGTCTGATGAGTGGAAATAGCTGTGAAAGCCTTACCGAGGCACTTGTCGACGCGGTGCTCGTACCCGGGGCGGCAGTAACAGGCCGGGCCCGCGTGCGTCGGCCGGCAGCCCAGCTCGCAGCGCAGCCCCGCGCACGCCGCCGTTGTGACTGCAAACAAATATACGTCATTATAATTATACCGCGAACAAGGAGGGGTACGGACATTGGTACGGTGCTTCTTTAGGTGCACGCTCCTACCGGAGGTCGGATATCATTAAAGTTATTCGCACTTTGGAAACTGGTGCGCGGAATAGTACTCTTGTGCTCAGATTGAACGCGCAGAAGAACCCCTGGTCGAACGTGGCCTACCGCGCGGCGGATGTATGTGCCTGATCCCATCACAGAACTGATACAACGGTACACAGGACAAGAGATCCTGGACGGGCGTGGCCAACGCTAGACGGAAGATGCTCACAGTTGTCGCAGATGTCCCACTCGTCGCTGCCGTCCACGCAGTGCCTGACGCCGTCACAGAACTGGTAGACGGGCACGCAGGAGAAGAGCCCCTGGTCGGGCGTGGCGCAGCGCGCGGCGGGCGGCGGGCAGCGGAAGGCGCGCTCGCACAGCTCGGGCTGCTCGTCGGAGGCGTCGTGCGGGCCGCAGTCGGCGTCGCCGTCGCAGCGCCACGCCGCCGCGATGCAGCGCCCGCTGCGCGCGCACCGGAACTGGCCCGCGCCGCATGTCGTGTTCCACGCTGCGAACACACGTTGAACATGGCAATTAGTACTACCTATTTTCTGGAGAGGATAACGCAGTTGCCCCTTCTTAGACAAAATCTTTAGCTACGCTAATGACAATCATTTACGACTATGTGAGGATGCGCATACATTACTCTCTCCTTATCCTTCGATCCGAATTTCAACCAATTCCTAGTATTTGTACAGAGTATCTCACAATTAGTAACACGATACATACACAGTTTACATTTAGATAGATAGGAACTGCTTATTGCTTACTTTAAGAATAAAAAACTAGTAGTGAAAAGGATGCCATATTAAATTAGAGGTAGATATGTGCATCTACTCGTATATGGTTGTTGGGTATGAACATATGGAGTCATATGGGCAGAAACAATACCAGAATCAGTCGGAAAATAAATTGCACTCCGCGAGTGTGCCATGTTGTGTGTCACCGTGGGAGCCAAGCTTGAAGTGCGTTCGGTACGTACTGCAGTCGATTTCGTCGGAGGCGTCTGCGCAGTGCGCGCGGCCGTCGCAGCGCCACGCGGCCGGCACGCAGCGGCGGCCGTCCGCGCACGCCCACTGCCCCGCGCCGCACGCTGCCTCACCGCCGCCGCCCACACCTTCTGCAACCGCAACGTGTCGGCTTACATACGAGTACATGTCCACAACATTACCATATTTATTCTGTGATATTACGCAACTAATTAGCATCCTGTTAGGGACTTATTCTATACATCAAAACTAACATCTTCTGTACTACGACGTGTTCCATACATTTTGTCACAGGGAAACGATATTTTTCTATGGAACAACAATTTTTTTTGAGTTTTCACAAAAGTCCCTGAACAAAAGTTGTTAGTTTTGATGTACAGAATAAGCCCCTAAAAGAATGCTAATTGATTAGGAATAACCCTGTATAACACGGTAACAATAATTAATAATCCAGGCAGCGCAGTGTATGATGTCTACCGGAGCAGTATTTTAAAGACTAGTAACATTAAAGCTTCGGGAACATGCTGGATGCAAGCAGCTTCTAATCGATGTTATAGTAAATCCATGTTATTGTTGTTAATCTGTCATGGCCTGATGTACTGTTGGGCAAAGGCCTTGTCCGATTTTTGCAGCTTTGGCGATTTTCTTCTGAAATGATCGACGTCTTTTCTGGAACCAGGTTTGTAAGGTGGCCAGGCCGAGTGCTGCAGCTGAACTCTTTGGCCCGGTTTTGAGCGCTACGTCCGTTGTTTGCGTTCTGGAGGGCAGTTCTGTATTTTGGATGCACTTGACTAAAGTAACACCGAGGATACTGCGCACCATCGCTCATTGTCAAACCTTTTAATTCCATACGGAAGACAAAGTCCCACAGTAGATGTTTGTACATCTGCTGCGACTGGTCTGATATGATAACGATGAACTGAGTTTGTCATCGGTATAACATCAGATGAACTCAGACTATGCAAATGTTGTTAGTGTTTCGAATTCTTCGATAACTAGCAACGACACAAAGAATGAAGATCACAATCTTTTCCACTGGCTATGATGTAAAGAAGCTGCACATAAAGCAGAATCCGATGCAGCATAAAGCAGGAGCCGTGGCGCGGTGGGACCTTGCGGATTTCCCTTATCAGGGGTCGGGGTCGCATACACACTGTCTCTCACATTCACAATGAACCATTCTTTCAAAACTACTTTGCTAGGCTACTTTGTAGTTTGTAGTATCATATCTGATATGATGATGATGTAAAGCATTGTTTTTCAAACTGGGGCCGCGCCCCCCTAGAGTAGCATAGCAATGTAAAAGGGGGCGCAGACGCTGCTGCAAAATATTGAAATATTTACATCAAAATAGTAGAAGAAACATTGAAAATGTTATAAACCTTTTCTAGTACTGGACATTGCTGGTGATTTTCGGTGCGCACTATCTGCTATACAACCTAGCTAGAATGTCTGTGTCTGACGGGAATCTTGTCAATATTCGAGCTCATCCGTCTCACTGATTTGATTGATTATGTCTTGCTTGTATGTCTTTTTCTCTTTGATTCTATTATTTATAGCTTTAGCTGTATATTTTTTAAAAATACGAGTATATCTGGAATCCATTGGCTTCCTTTGGCTAGGAAAGGGGGGGGGGTGCCCGGTTTCATGGTAGGTCACGGGGGGCGTGACGAAAAAATCTTTGGGAAACAATGATGTAAAGATACTGTATATACAGGGTTATTTGGAATCAATTAGCATCCTTTTAGGGGTTTATTCTGTACATCAAAACTAACAACTTTAGTGCTGAGACTTTTGTCAGATCTAAAAAAAAACAGCTGTTCCATATATTTTGTCGCGGGTAAACGATATTTTTCCATGGAACAGCAATTTCTTTTTTTCAGTTTTGACAAAAGTCTCAGAACAAAAGTTGTTAGTTTTGATGTACAGAGTAAGCCCCTAAAAGGATGCTAATAGATTAGAAATAACCCTGTTTATGTAGCAATAACATTAAGTATCATCAGATGCAGCGTAGCACAGGAGCCGTGGCACGGTGGGCCTCGCTGATAGCTGTTATCGGGGGTCGGGGTCGCGTACACACTGTCTCTCACATTCTAATGAACCGCCCATTCAATGTCTACCGCATACTTTGTATTATATCTGCACAAACTGCATGTTCCTAGAAATTCGGTCTAGTTGGGTCAGGCTCTGAACCACAAAGTTGTATTCACTGGGATCCCTATTGATAAATGTAGTTACTTTGGACTAGTAAGGCAGTTTTTTGTCATTTATATGTGAATTCAAATTGACTAAATAATAAAAAGTTAAACCATAACTACCCTTAGGTAACTCTGTATTTTAATAGCGGTAAGTATTATATCGGAAAATTTCTCGAGTCAGGAACTAGGCTAATTTCTTCTGTGGATACCAGGTTGTTATTTTCCCTTATTTCATTAACGTTGGTGACCGTCATTGTACTGATCGGACTGGGAGAAGCACGCAGTGGAGTCCTATCTCCGCCGAATACCGACGGTCACATGACCGTCGCTTTCATTTGGGTGGTGCCCTGGATGGTTCAGATTCACAAATCAGCCCGGCAATTTCGCCGGGTCAGCTAGTTCTACGTATAATTAATCATTATTAAAAAAAAAAAAAAAATTTCGCCAAAAAAGGGAGGAACCGACTTCAATCGCTGCAAATGGTTGCAATCTACATATTTAATTCGGTTTCTTCTCACTAGTTCGATTAAGTTCGGTCGTCGAACTATTGAGTTTTTTTTTTCTCATTTGTTCGACCATAGAACCCAAAGAGTACTGTATATACGGAGAATAGAACCAGTGAGAACAAAAATGTGTAACCGCATAACACACATACAAAAAACAGTCCAATTGAGAACCTCTTTTTTTGAAGTAGTTTAAAAACACAGTCAAATTGAATCTTTTAAAAGCTAGTGAATAGAGATGTATAAACACTGTGACAGGACAATATCTCTATGTGCTATTACTTTTATTGCTTGCCTATCGGGGCGAGTATTCAATGACATTCAATTAAAGAGCCAACAACATGAGTAGGTATTGAAGTGATAAAGTCTTGTTTTTATTTTCTCCTATATCAATAAACGGAGAAATCACATCTGTCAGATGTTAATGAACCAATTAAATAGTACAATCTCATTACTTTAGGTTTAATTACTTACTCATTTACAATCATTAAATGATAATTGATTCAAGCTACATGCAGAATTCAGCATTAAAATGTTGTAGGGTCAGTGTTTTTATCATTTCTGCCAAATATAATAAGCTATTAAACAAATGTTACAATACCTGATAACAGACTCCTACAAACCTATGTATAGCTCAAATCATACTTAACTTACTTAAATGAAGCTGATGCTCTCGGTCAGATACGTAGTAGGTAACTCTTTAGTTTGTTTTGTCGGTCAGCGCGTTTTTAGGGTTCCATAGTAATACGAGTAAACCTTATAACTTCGTTGTGTCCGTCCGTCCGTCCTAATTGTACAACGCCTTATAACTTCCACATTTATGAACCAAATTGCAGAAAATTTGACATCACTACATAGTATAAAACAAAATCATTTCGCGCTGTCTGTCCCCATGTACCTATGCTTATATCTTTAAAACTACGCAACGGATTTTGATGGCGGTTTTTTTAAATATATATTGATTTAAGGAAAAGGTTTATATGTATACTTAATACACCTGTGCGAAGCCGGGCGGGTCGCTAGACATATAAAATAGAAGTAGGAATAGATCTAAATTTTTTTTTTTATTGTGTAAAGGGGTAAAATTCATGTAAGAGTAGTTTATTTGTAAAATCCAAAAATAACAAAACAATTTTGTCGTAACAACCACCTTAAGTCGTAAAGTTTTATTCTGCCTACCCATTTAGGTATAGTGGACAGGCGATTTGATTAGAACCGTAGGATCGCGCCAGATGCAAGCCCCATGCGATGGTCGTCGTACGGCTGGTAATGCTGGTATGATGGTGATGATGATGATGACTAAATAAATCTGCGAGATGGACTGGTCGCTTAGCGCCGAGCGGTCGATTATATTATCGTGCACTGCCACCGCACATGTACGACACTCCAGCAGAGGGGAGCCTGACAGTTACGTCCACATTTAATTTAGTTTTCAACCGACTTCCAAAAACGAGGAAATTCTCAATTTGTCTGCAGGTATTTTTTATTCCGATGTTACCTACGTTATTTCGCCGTTGCTTGTGGGCCGATAAGCGAGTTTCCTTTCCACAATCTATAGAGCAATATTGCGAGCTGGTAGGTAACCAAAAAAAATGTCTTAAATTGAATCAATCCAAAAAAGTTTTAACGCCTACAGAAATCGAATAACTAGATCGCTACTTTCGCTCGCTACATTCGGCTTGAGATCAATTACCTATATGAAGTTTAGGAGCGGTCTGTAGCCCGCAGTATGAGTTTATACGGAAACTATAGGAGATTCCGTGTGGCGGTATGGCTTTATAAATCTTATTACAGAGCTCTTCGCCTAACGCGAGAACGAGGAAGAATTAACAATTATCGACACGCTTGCCGTATCAACCGTACTAGAGTGAAACGAAAACGGTAATAGTTTTCGTTTACTATACGAATTCATACTGAGGTCTCCGGGCTCCCGCTGCGTAGGGTGCGCCCGCGCCGCTGATTGCCGAGCGAGGGCTCCGCTCACTCCCCTCCCAATTGATACGACGCCCAAATTGCTCCCCAGTCCGACTGACACTTGCTTCATCTGGGTTCATACTGCAAACCCTAAGCACGGTAATGATATCGATGCAGTATTCTGCCCCCTTGGCATAAAACATTATGTTCATTGCGACGTGATCTGAAAACTCAACCTTCTTCCGGAAGAAAGAAGGTTGAGTTTTCAGATCACGTTGCAATGAAGTTAAGGGCAGTATTTGCGACTCGGCTCTTTCGCCGTAAAGATATTTAATACTGTGGCCCTGTCCTTGAAATAAATACCTACAGTCCCGCGTGGCCACGAAGTACGTGACACGCGCTAGGGCTGCCCGCCTGGTAGGTAAATCGCACGCTTAGGCTCGGTTGCACCATATTGGTAGTTATAGTTAAGATTATTGTCAAATTTAACAATAACAATAACGCTGACTTATACAGTGACTGCGAAATGTGTTGCACCAGCGTATTGCTTGGAATAGTTAAAGTTATCAGGACTATACAATTCTGACAGACAATTAACGTTAACAATAACATTAACCAGTGAATCGTGGGCGGTTACGGTTACAGTTAAAGTTATGACGTCATCTTACAAATTGTCAAATGGTGCAACACATTATTTTCCCTAACCATTACTTTAACATGTTTGTCATTGCTAAAGTAACTTGGTGCAACCAAGCCTTACTGATTACAAACCCACACGTTCGTTCGTCACTGCGCGCCCCTGTGAGTGCGACTGTTGTGTACCGAACTTCAAGGCGTGTAGGTATGATTCGCGTTTCGACCGTTGTACGAAGACGGTATACTGCATAGACATCATAACCGTGCCCTAAGTAAGTTCCTATAGTATAGGCCAGATATGAACTTAGACTAGTCCTGGTGTCAGTTTTTAATAAGCCACTTGAAGGCATCTGACATGACTTAGCGGTTAAAACCACCGGGAATCACAATTAAAAGTGTCATCCGAGCTACGGCAGCGCTCAATTCTAATTGCCACCCGCGGTCACCAAGCCGAAGACTGACCATTTACTGAACTTTGATGATTGCTAGGTAATAAACAACTAGTGATACTATGAGCCCTAGCATATTTTTAATAAATATTTGGGGACATCTTACACACGGCCTCTGACCCCAAACTTAGCAAAGCTTTGTGATATGGCTGCCAGAGACTGATATACTACTTATACATATTTTTAAACACATACTTATTATATAGATAGTAACTAAATAACACCCAGACACAGAGCAAACATCATCACACAAATACTTGCCCTGGGTGGGGATCGAACCCACGTCTCTTTGACCCTGTAGCTAAAGCGTCACTAACCACTGAGCCACCGAGGCAGTGTATTAGATTTGACCCTCTGGTCACTCTCTCGATCTTTCGTCAGCTTTTCTATACTCTTTCGTTATTTCCGACTCAAATAAATCCGGACTATGCGTAGGGTACCCGCTAATTAAACCAGCAAGGCAAGCCTAAGCGCAGGTACAATATTGATCCAGCTACCAGTGACGTGTCTGAACTGGAATGTACACAGAGCGAATGAAGCTACGTACTTTTGCTTCGCGAAAGCTGTCAAGCAACGTTCCAGTTACGGTTGGTAACGTAAAAGCATGTGATGATTGACATTTTTGAAAGCAGAAAAACTGACAAGATCCAGTTCAAATTCGTCTGAACTTAGTGGGATTAGATCATCATTTTGGGTTCAATCATCCACATATCAGCCGTAACGTCCACCTCTGGATAAAGGCCTCCCCTATAGATATGGATCTAATAAGCCCGGATGGAAGCGGCTCGCATCCAGCGTGTTCAACCCCCCAGGGTCCAACCTTATGGAATGTATAGATTTTCAAATTTAATTTTTTCATATAACAAAACTTTCGAAGAGAACGCTCCGAGAGGTCAGACTGACCTGGGAGAAAAAATGTGAAAATGATCAAACGCTGAATGTCGTTGAAAATACGGTACTGGTCCAGGCACTTTCGATCACAGGGTCCCCTTGTAGCGTACTTATGTACCTACATGAGTTTTATTAAGATTGACAAATTACGTGATTGAAGTTGTTGCTGCGGGTTCCCTGCGTCAATCATTTTTATCAACCGATTTCAGAGAAGGTTCTTAATTCATCTGTATTATTTTATTTTTGTTCCGAGCTATAGGCCGAATCAAATTTAATGGCGTTTGTGAAGTTAGCTACGAGCTGCGCACATCCCCACTTCTCGCGCAGCTCTGACATTACGAACTGGTGCTGCGCAATGTCTCGTCTCGTGTTCACATACGCCATAAAGCTATGGTATATACCATAGTATATACCTAATTTATTCGCTATTTGTGAGTCAATTTTCGTGCTTTTTCTATCTGTGGAGCAATTTCGCGAGATGGTTCAATAAAAAAAAATCCTACTTACTGAGTCAAAGATTTTTATTTTTTATTTTTATTCAGAAACTTTTCTAAAAAATTGTTAAAATTGCAGCGCTTACCAAACCACATACCTACTTACCTACCAAAAATCTCTACTTTCGTATGCAGTCTATTGCACCGAATCAAAAAAAAACGAGACCATTCAACGACGACATACATAGAAAAATAAACAAATTAAAAGGACAAAAACAAAACTGATAGGTTTCTAACTGGCGGCCTCATCGCTCAGAGATTTCTTCCAGGCAACCAAGTAGGTAACCGTTGTAACCCGACGCACAGCAACATAGAGTTGCAACGCTATCACGTTTCGGTAGTGCACACATGGCGGCTGCGGTGGCGGACTCGCCGCGACCGGCGCGGGCGTAACCCGAGCCTGCGCGAGCGCCTCTATTGTAAGTTGTAGCAGATAATGGTATCTAATTACCATGGTTGTAGAGTCAAACTCGCTCGTACCTAATAGCTATTCTGGGCGCTTTAAGACCAGGCGGTAGGCTACGTTACAATACAAGTTATACATATACAGGCAAGCTTAGTAGTGCACAGCAACGTATAATAAATCTAAGATTTTAATTTAAGAATTTAAAAAAGAATTTTAGTCTACAATAAAAAAGAAATCGCAGTAAGGAACATTTGGAACATTTGAAATATTTGGAACCTTAGACTTGGCACGACTTTGTTCTAGATTTCATTACTTTTTAGAGATAAACAAGCAGCTCCGTCGAGACTTGGTTAGTTTTTTTATGTTTTTGGTGGGATTTCACTTCTTTTTGTAGAAATGTGGGCATATTGATTTATTTTATTAGATTTTCTTAGTCGGTATGTCGATCTTTAATAGTTTGTGTTTTCAAATAAGGGTCACCAGGTACTCCAGATCTTCGATTATCCTAGTTTTTATAGTTTTCCCTTTATGTGGCCATTAAACCCTAACTCTGTACCAAATTTCAGTTCTCTGAGTTTATGGGAAGTACTAGTTCTATTCTGATGATCATGAGTGAGTGAGTGAGCGTCATAAATGCGAAACTTTGCTTTCACTTAACTTGGGAACTAAATGACGTACAGACTTGAATTTTTTTATTTTAAGTATTAAGTTATAGCTTACTGGATGACGAAAATTTCTGCGTTCTGGTCTTATCCAGAGGTTCTCAAATAGGGCCTTGAAAATGCGGCGAAATAGTTCCAGTAATGGATGGTACGGCAGTGTTTGCTTCGCGCTCGACTTGGTGGGGCAAAAAAAGATGCCAATAATAATTAACAAAAATCCTGTACTTTAATAAATCAGGCTTTTTCTAAACAATACATTACCATTTTAAAAGATTATCAAAAGAGTACTTCAGTAAATTGAAGTAGGTATATGGCTTTTCAAAGTTGCTAGGCTTTCCACAATTTGCTATCAACGAGTCTTGACTTACTTTGGTCACATCGCCCGTAGGCAGCCAGACAATTTCGAGAAACTAGTTGTAGTTGGGAAAGTAGATGGCAAAAGACCACGTGGACGCTCACCTACTCGTTGGTCTGATCAGATTAAGTCAATAACCGGGCTTCCAGTTTCCACTGCTCTGAAGAAAGCCGAAGATAGGGCGGCGTGGAAGCAGCTCTCACTGATTCCGTGAAAGCATTTTTAGACGGGCACGACCTTCAGTAATGAAGAGGACGAAGAAGAAGAATGAGTATTGAATATCTAAATAATAACAGTAAGGTAAAACACCTAATGCTAGACACATTAAGGACAACACACATTTCAGTATTCAATATTAATTTATTTTGTTACTACATTGCAGTTAAAACTTTTTTAATCTACTAAAGCAATACTTAGATCTATTATTTCACATAAAACATTGTAATTATTAACATATTTCAATTATAAGTTTGTATTTTTTTAAACTTTGTCATATTAACCAATAGATGACATCTCAAAAAATCGTTACCACTAATAATAGACAGCACTTAGCACTAATACTAGACATGGCTTTAAATCACATTTAAAGTAGGTTTTCAAATCAAAATACTAAGGAAATACTCTGTCTTTAAACAGAGAATCTATCTTTAGGCCATCTTTCCATATTTACTTATCACTTATTGTAATACAATCGTCATTTATATAATTATGTTGAAGTTATTAATCAGTACTTCTGCTTATCCATCAACCTGCAGCGCAAAATCAAATTTATACTTAATTCTATCACCAGCAAATATCATTTTTGGCGCGTCGACGATTTCAGCGATTTGACATTCTCTTATAATACTAAAATCTTTATCGTTTTCCTTGACAGTAGTCTGGGTTTGATCACAGTTTACCATTGCCTTAACTTCGATTTCACCATCTTGGCTAATATTTTGGACAATACAGATATTTCTTTATACCAGGAAAATTGACAATCACATAGTCACCCTACTTGATCTTGCATTTCCCATTTCTAATACAACGTTTTCAATTTCGTCAGATATATCATCTAAAATTCTAAACTATCTCCAGAATCTCGCCACTCTTCTTCAGAACTTGAGTCGCTACTATAATCATCAGTCTTAACAGTTTTTTTTACAGTCTTAATGGTATTCTTAGCCAATTTCTTAGCAGTTCTTACGTTAGTTTAGTTTACATTCCTCTTCAATTTGCTCTTTCTTTTTCTTTTATTTCCTCTATTTTTCTTTTTTTTTTCTAATTCATTTTTTTTCTCGGCTCTATTTATTTTCTTGCTTACAGTATCTGTTGCGACACCTCTTCTGCATTCTGCTATGGAAGCTTCCATATTATATTATCAGCTTCACTGTATCTAAACATCTGTCTTTTTATGGGCTGCATCACGCTCGACCAAATCTGAAATCGATGAAACCAATAGTTGACACATACCTTACCCAATAATTGACATCCTGTCTACTATTGGGCAGAGTAAAGTAAAAGTAACAAAATTGATACAGCATTTTATACACTTGGAATAGAAGCTATTTTTGTACAAATTTTGAACATTTTGATGCAACCTACTAGATGACACTTGTGTCATCTTTTAGGTTTTCACATATTTTGGTACCTAATAGTAGACACAGCAACAATTGTTATAAAAACTAAACTAAACATGAAAACAATAGCCCATGTTTACTAATGAATCTTTCATATTTCTAAAATCAACACTAAATCCACAAAAATCGTAAATATGTATAACAAAATCTTACCTTACCAATGTCAACCTCCTTACGAAAATGTTCAAGAATCACAGAGCATGTGTCTACTTTTCCGCGTTGTTAGCTGGCAACTGACGCCGTTTTAAAATTTCGCTAGGAAAGGTGTTATAAGTTTTTAACCATGTGTCATAGATGATGTTAGGGGTCTATAAGATCAGTAGTCAAATCGATTTAAGGTTTATTATTCTTAGGAGGAAGGATTTTTTCGAAGGTGTCATCCTTTAGTTCAGTGTCTGGCATTAGGTGTTTTACCTTACTTATGACACAAAACAAATATATATAAATGACGTACACGTGGAGGTTTGACTTTGTTTGGATAATATACCAGAACTTCAATGTCCAACCAGAAGTAATTTACAATCAGTTCAGTATTTTTCAGTGTATACAATCATTATCATCACCATCTTATGTGATTAGTATGGAAGTCGGGAGGGGGTGCAAGAGGGTGCTGCTGTACCCCCCGTCAGGAAAGAAAGTACATAGAAAAATCACTTCCGATGAGCAAAATATAACTTGTGGGATTTGAATTTAAATAATTAATCGATCATAGTATTCCAGCTTTACCGGTAGGATGTAGAGTTAAAAAAAAACATTAAAAAATACTCTAGGCAGTAGAATTTATCAAATATTTTTATTTGATGCAATCTTATACTTCTTACAATGCCATTGATTTTTTTTTTAGGAACAATATTTCAAATGTGATTTTGTATTACCTAGTAGGTACAGAATGTTTTCATAATGTAGAAACATTTTTTGAGCCATTAAATTGAGAAAATGGTCTAACAAGAACTGTATGATAATTTATGAACCAAGTATAGTAGTGTGTGTAGTTTTAGCATTAAGTAGTATTGTATTTTTTTGTAAATAATAAAGGCATTTTTACCCATTAAAAAAAAGGATATTACACATGCAAGTAGACTGCTGTAGTCCCAGAAGTTCTAATAAATTATAAATAGATAAATAAATATTAGGTGACATCTTACACATGGTCTCTGCGCCCAAACTAAGCAAAGCTTGTGATATGGCTGCCAGAGGCTGATATTTACTATAATATAATTATAGTAAATTATTCCAAGTGCAGTTACCAGGTTCGCCGTGGCCGGTGTCATCGGGCAGGGGAAGGTCGGCTCTCGCCGTAGTGACCGCCAGCAGCACCAGCAGCACCGCGCCGAGCCTGCCGGTGCCGGCACTCCGGGCCATTCTCGGTTCTTTCACTGCTGTCTCGCCATTGTAACAGCGCTCGACCGATGTTCACGATACACTAGCCTTCGAAATATCTAGATTTAGATATGGAGGCTAGATATCCAAAGACTTTAAGATTCTAAATAATTCGTTAGCGTCTTCGTAGATTTTGTGCTCACAATTCACAAACCACTCGTAGAAAAGATCCACTGTGTGTTTATTTTTACTACTCCAGTTAGCGAAACAACATTCCATTTACAAAGGAGATTGAGTTGATTGAAAATTTGTAGATCGTAGACATTTACTTCAATAATGTTCAATAAAAAGATGTCCAAAATTTGCAACAGTTTCTCCTCACACCGCAAACACAAAAATTGAGAATCACAAACTACGCGAGCGATGCGCGGCGCGCGGCGGCGGATTCGGTTTGTTTTGTTTTTTGTCAATTTTTGTTCGATTCGATTCCAGAATAGGGTAGCGAATAGTGATCACAAAATATCGATTCACACAAAAATAAATCATCGGATTCGATTGCGTTCCATCGGGTTGCTATGATACATAAAAAAACAATAAAATATTGCCTTGTTGGTCGTTGTGTTATGATTGAAGTTAAAAAAAGGAAACTTACATAAAAATAAGTTTGTTTTTGAAAATTATCACATTGCAACAATGCAATAAGCATAACAATCAAGACTAAATCGATTGAGTGAGTTGTAATAATCAGCTTGATCATCTCTAATTTTGACATGAAAATGGTTTGACAGGTGTTTGACAGCCTATCTGAATCTAGTGCAGCCACTTAGTAACTTAATGATCTAGTTGTGGCAAATATTGAAATGTTAGAATAAGAATAAGAATAATCGAACCCGGCGTGGGTTCGATTCCCACCCAGGGCAAGCATTTATGTGATGAACATAGATGTTTGCTCTGTGTCTGGGTGTTATTTAGGTGTTACTTATATAAGTATGAGTACAAAAAATATGTTTAAGTAGGATATCAGTCTCTGGCAGCCATATCACAAGTTTTGCTTAGTTTGGGGTCAGAGACCGTGTGTAAGGATGTCCCCAAATATTTATTATTATTATTACAACTCTTTATTCAAATGAATTCACAGGCTAAGGCTGGTCCTTTATTACGCATCAATGGAGCCTAAGCCAATATTGAGAGGCCCCTTTTGCAACGTTGAAATTAATATAAAAACAGCAGTATGTATAAAAAGAACAGCGTTGTAGACAAACTATTGCATATAAAAAGACTTGAAATATGCAAATTGGGCTATTGTGGTGATATTTTATTATTATTAACTCCTAACGTTTCTTGTCTTATAAAAACATAAATAGGCTGTCTGTAAAGTCAGTTCGCGGAAGATGATTTTACGTGATAATGTCTTACTACGCGTCTCAAGCCGAACGCTAAGACCGATCGTGTTTCTCTTTCGCTTGTTCCACGCTCTTGCTTGCACTCAGCTCAGCCGCAACGTGACAATGAGTCATGATTTTTCTACGTGCAGCCGGGATTCGTCGATTTATAAAAAGTTAGCACATCAAAAATTGGTTATCACGACGATAATATTGTGTAATAACATCATAAAAAACACAAAACAACTGAAACAAGCCGAACACCTAGGCCGATCGTGCTGCTCTACAAAGTCACTAAACTTGTTCTACGCTCTCACTTGCACGCTCCGTTCTGGCTTTTACCAGGCAGTGGTTCACAAATACTATAATAATTATGATAAATTAATAACACAAACCCAATTAATTAATTATAATGAGGTATTAAGAATACATGCATTCATTGAGACTTTTTGGCATGTTTGTGTCATGACTTTCACAAACAGTAACTTTCTTGGCAACACTTGCTAATTTCATTTTTATTGTACCTACTTATAATACCTAGTTACCCTAGTTATAATATATATGTACAGTTTTATAAACTTAAAATAATAATATGATTTAATTTCAAAACTGGTGATAGATATGATGAACTTTATGCTCCGTAAAGCTATAACTGAACCATTCTAACGGCTGAAGATATGCCTACGTAAAATGTAAATGGTAACGTTGCTGAGTGGGAGAAAATCAGTGCAGTGGTTATGCTAGCGAGAGGGCGGATAGCGATTCGTGAACTTACTTATTTTTTCGTCCTATACATTTCGTCCTATGTATTTCAAAAAACATAGAATACTCACTCTCCCATCAATGTATATATATGAGTCGGAACCGTCATGACAAATTAAAATTGCTGCACCGTCCTAGTAAAACTTTTTAGAAATAGTATTTTAGGGATGGGCCCTTTAGTATACAACAAGATACCCCAGAGTATGACGGAATTAAGTACAAACCAATTCAAGAAGAAACTTAACGATTTATTGACTGCTAAATACCTACTATTATAAAATAAATGACTTCCTGTGTGATAAACTTTGACATGAACTGTACTGTACTGTATCAGCCTTTTTAATAGTCCACTGCAGGACGTAGGCCTACCCACGAAGGGTGATTGGGCCATATCCACCACGCTGGCCCAGTGCGGGTTGGTGGATTACATGAACATTAACTTATTATTATTTTGACTGCTAAATGCTATTATGTAATAATGTGTAAATTACTCGATTTGTTCCACTGACATTATTTTAATAATTTTTCTTCATCGCAATTTTAATTTGATTTGATACCAAACATGTACCTACTTATAAATGTCTATGATTGTAATGAACTAATGTAGTTAATCTATGAGCAACTTGCCTCTCACTTTTTGCACACCCTTTCGTAGGGTAGAAACATGTTGAGATAACTTACCTAACTAAATAAGACCTATAAATGTACACATGTTTAGCAAATAAATGAATCTTTAATGTATAGCGTCCCTGGGCAGTAATAATGAAAAAGACTGTATATTAAATTAGCACTCAGCTTACAGCAACTTAGACTTCAGCATTAGGCATTAACTAGCACTTTACCCCTGCTTAAAGTAGCAACACCAATTGTGTCACTGATTTTTGAGTGAAAAAAGTGGCTCCAGCCATACTAAATAATAAAACACATTCAGAAAACGAAATCCTCATTTAGAAGCCTGCCTACATAACAAGGTATAAGTAAAACTAGATGCGACGTTATTATAGTTATAATGTTATAATTACAATAATTATGTAACCCCAAAGAGGTTATGTTATTGTTGTCCCCTGAAGACTTGGCTCCAACTTCTTTCAGCAGCCATGGGTGGGCACGGACACGGACCGCCGTACAAGGTGCCGCACTACTCTAGCTTCAAAACTGACGGAATCCCGCAGCTTGAGGAACTTCAGAAGGCGCTAGAGAAAAAAGGCCTCAAGGATCCTTGGATTAGGTTTGTTATTCAGACTTTCTATAAGAAATAGAGCACTATAAAAAAAATTCAACGTTCTAGCTATTACGTTCTATTATGTTCATGAGATACAGCCTGTTGACAGACAGACAGATGGACAGTGGAGTCTTAGTAATAGGGTCCCGTTTTTACCCTTTGGGTACGGAACACTAAAAAGGACCAAGAGACAACTTAGCATTATTTTTTTATTATCTGACTTCTCATGACCTATTTTGTATGGTTTGATAAGAACTCCAATGTGTGAGCTGCAGTCTAGGATTTTTTTTTTAATCTAAGTCATCTTGCATGTTTCCACCAAAAAATGTTGCACTACACAACAGCACATGTTGCCTAACTTGAGCATTATAATATTTTCAGGAATGAAGCATGGAGGTATGATCCAGGATTCGGCACCAAATGGAAGAGATTGAACAAGACATTCTTCCGAGGATTCCCGCTGGGACTGGGGCTGGCCGTGGCCACCGTGGCGCTCACCAAGCTGGCCGGCGGCGGCGACGATCACCACCACCACTGAAGGAGCTGGATACTGATATTTATTGTATGAGGATTCCCATTGTTAGAACATTATAACTATAATAACTTAGTGTTTGTTTCAGTCATAGATTACTACCCTACTGAGATATCAATTAGTAATTTAATATGGTCATTTAAGGGTGGTCACAAACAAAGAGTGTCAATCATGATGTTCCTTGCTGCAGCAAAAATTTGGATCATGTGCCAATGGTCATTTCTTTTGTCTACATTCTAATAGTATCATTAAGAACAATCAGAAGCATTTTTTTTATTTTCTACTGACCCTGAGAAATGGTAATGTAACAATACATAGCCAATGTAGTCTTGAAGCCTGCTCAGGAAGAACAATTTACACCCATTTTTTATGTATGCCATCTGCAATACATCTGTTTAAATTATAAAACGCGCGCACTGGATCCAACCGATGCACGATAGCAAACATCATTACGGCACCAAGCCAGAAAACTGAAATGAAACAAAATACTTTTCTTACATACCAAACATTTAATATCTTCAGTTTTAACCTTAAAATATACCTAGTACACTAGATACCCTAGTTGACTGATGTGGTCTTGGACTCACAGCACATTATTATACACAAGTATTATACAACACAAAAAGTTTAAGATTATAATTAAAGTTACATATCTCTTCAGTTTTGCTTATATGGATTTTCCATTATACAGCATATTCATTTGAAAATAAATCGCTGTTCCATATAACTTTTATCATAATCGATAATGTTGCATGTTGCACAAAAACCATTTAATTGTGAACACAGGCAAAGTACAAAAGTTTTCTCACATCTGGTGTGTTCAGGTGGACTAGAGACTGCCCAAACACTCCAGTATCACAATAAACATTATAAAAAATGGAATATCAGCGAACATTAAAACTTGTTCAGCTACATTTGTTCTATGGAATTCAGGAATTGAATACAAAAAGACGTTCACAAAACATTTTGCTGCACAAGTTAAAATTGCAGAAGAAAGTTGAACAATATTGTGTAATAAAAAGTTTCGTAATGTTTTTGTAGCGCGACAGGTGACATCGCGGCCGGTAGTAGTGTGCACGCGCCTGACGACAGGTCCGGGGGACGGGGAGGGGGAGGGGGAGGCTAGGTGGGGCGCGGCTTGAGCTCGTCGAAGCACGGCCGCAGGTAGATGAAGTTCTTCTTTTGAGGGTTGAAGTGCTCATGGCCCTGTTCACAAAAAATTAAACATTTTTATGAGTCTGGCAAATCATGCTTACGGCACAGGTGGGCTGGCTCTTAGAATTCCTAGATGGGTGTTAAAGACTTCTTTGTTCACCCAAGAAAGCTTGAAAGTCAACAGATTGGTACACTCTACTTGATACATTCTATTTTCTGAGGTGGGTAAAAGTAAGCAGTTGCTCATTAGAGAAAATGTGTGGCAACGCCAGCGCCAGAGGAACTAGCTCTGTTCCTCTGGCGCTGGCGACGAGTAAGCTTGCATATAAGCTAGGAGCGGAGCATGGTTGGCTCACCTTGGACCAGTCGTAGCCCACGGCGTAGGCGAAGATCTGTCCGGTGTGGTTGAAGGCGCACTTGGTGAGCGGCTGGTCCAGCAGCTCCGAGCTCTTCAGCTTGGTGCGCGCGTCCTTGTCCCAGAACGAGTAGGAGCCGTCCGAGCCCACCGTGGCGAGGGTTCCGTGCGCCGGGTGGAACGCGATGTCGTTCACCGCATAGATATCCTGTAAACATCCATCATCAATACATCTGCCGGCCGAGCCCACGGTGGCGAGGGTTCCATGCGCCGGGTGCAACACGCAGTACAAACATCATAGACATGCACTAAAGGCATAGCAGTGACGCGGGAGGCGCCGGTCACGACGCTCACACATGAGGCGGACGACGCGACAAGGAGTGCACTGCAGTGCTGTAATGGTACAGAAAATCCATCCGAACACTTATCGTACTAAACGTTGCTTAACTTCGGTGATCGTTAAGAAGCACCTCTAGTTAAATTATTTATGCTATGAGCGCTACAGAGATACACTAAATATACAGTGGAGGTACATACGGGCGTCACTAGAATTATTTTCAGGTAGGTGGGAGAGTCAAACGCCATTGTTTGTTTCGAGCTATAGTAGTTGGGTACCTGGCAGCCACCTGTGGCACTTGAACGTGAAGTTGATGGGGTTGACGTACTGGATGGCCACGCGGCCTCCACGCCGCCCCGCGCGTGGTAGTATAGTTACCTGGCAGCCGCCCGCGGCCGCGGCGGACCGGTGGCACTTGAAGGTGAAGTTGTCCTTGGGGTTGGTGGGGTTGACGTACTGGATGGCCACGCGGCCCTCCACGCCGCCCCGCGCGTGGTAGTATAGTTACCTGGCAGCCGCCCGCGGCCGCGGCGGACCGGTGGCACTTGAAGGTGAAGTTGTCCTTGGGGTTGGTGGGGTTGACGTACTGGATGGCCACGCGGCCTCCACGCCGCCCCGCGCGTGGTAGTATAGTTACCTGGCAGCCGCCCGCGGCCGCGGCGGACCGGTGGCACTTGAAGGTGAAGTTGTCCTTGGGGTTGGTGGGGTTGACGTACTGGATGGCCACGCGGCCTCCACGCCGCCCCGCGCGTGGTAGTATAATTACCTGGCAGCCGCCCGCGGCCGCGGCGGACCGGTGGCACTTGAAGGTGAAGTTGTCCTTGGGGTTGGTGGGGTTGACGTACTGGATGGCCACGCGGCCTCCACGTCGCCCCGCGCGTGGTAGTATAATTACCTGGCAGCCGCCCGCGGCCGCGGCGGACCGGTGGCACTTGAAGGTGAAGTTGTCCTTGGGGTTGGTGGGGTTGACGTACTGGATGGCCACGCGGCCTCCACGCCGCCCCGCGCGTGGTAGTATAGTTACCTGGCAGCCGCCCGCGGCCGCGGCGGACCGGTGGCACTTGAAGGTGAAGTTGTCCTTGGGGTTGGTGGGGTTGACGTACTGGATGGCCACGCGGCCTCCACGCCGCCCCGCGCGTGGTAGTATAGTTACCTGGCAGCCGCCCGCGGCCGCGGCGGACCGGTGGCACTTGAAGGTGAAGTTGTCCTTGGGGTTGGTGGGGTTGACGTACTGGATGGCCACGCGGCCTCCACGCCGCCCCGCGCGTGGTAGTATAGTTACCTGGCAGCCGCCCGCGGCCGCGGCGGACCGGTGGCACTTGAAGGTGAAGTTGTCCTTGGGGTTGGTGGGGTTGACGTACTGGATGGCCACGCGGCCTCCACGCCGCCCCGCGCGTGGTAGTATAGTTACCTGGCAGCCGCCCGCGGCCGCGGCGGACCGGTGGCACTTGAAGGTGAAGTTGTCCTTGGGGTTGGTGGGGTTGACGTACTGGATGGCCACGCGGCCTCCACGCCGCCCCGCGCGTGGTAGTATAGTTACCTGGCAGCCGCCCGCGGCCGCGGCGGACCGGTGGCACTTGAAGGTGAAGTTGTCCTTGGGGTTGGTGGGGTTGACGTACTGGATGGCCACGCGGCCCTCCACGTCGCCCCGCACGTGGTAGTATAGTTACCTGGCAGCCGCCCGCGGCCGCGGCGGACCGGTGGCACTTGAAGGTGAAGTTGTCCTTGGGGTTGGTGGGGTTGACGTACTGGATGGCCACGCGGCCCTCCACGCTGCCGAGCGCGAACCCCGCCGGCTGCTTGGTCTTCTTGTCGCGGAAGATGGCGAGGCAGCGGTGCTGGTGCTTGAGCGGCGACTCGACGCGCTTGAACTCGGCCGGCTTCATGCCCTCCAGCGAGTACAGGTTGATGCCGCGGTCCGCCGTGCCCACCGCCGCCAGCGGGTAGTCCTGCCGACGCCGGCACAGTTACCACACCAACACACAACACTACACAGATAATAAGCGCTTATACCAGAGATTCTGTAAATGCATTCTGAGTTTAAACAATCAATACCGATATATCGGTTATGAGAGACACGCGGTACTCACGACATCCGCGCAGTAGCAGCGCTCCGACAGGTTCATGGTCATGCTGGGCACGGCGCTGCGCGTGTCCCAGAACTGAAACACCATTACGTTACATCCTTACAGACTTGAAACACCATGGATAACATTATGATATTAGTGCGGTAAGTTGAAAATTACAGCCGAGGCGATGTTGCTAGCCCTAGAGGGCTGTAAGGAAGCAGAGGCTGTAATTTTCAAAGCGCACGTTGTCATACGACGTTTTATAACATATTTGCGAGGAAATTAATAAAACTCTCGACTTTCTTAAACGAATAAATCTTTACTTGTCCACAAATTAGCGATGCGCGCGCATCAACTTTTTTTTTAGGCAAAGGTACAAAAACAGCCAGTATTACTAATAAAGTAAATTAATGTTTTTGTTACAGATAAATGGTTGTAATTTATTGTCCAAAATAATTAAATTAAAGAATTAAATGTTTATTTATTATATTTTATCTCCCAAAGTTAATTTTATTAATAAAATATTGACCACTTTTCTGACATAAAAACTCTTTGCTAAGATTTTAAAAAGTATCGTTCACTCGTGCGTTTTACATTACAATAACGCACAAGTGCGTAATGAAATACATTACGATATTGAAATTGGTGTAATTATAGCCACTTTACGAGCAAATATGTTATAAATAACATTACAACTTCACATGAGCTGCAAAATACCTAGTCGGCTATCAAAATAAACTAATACACACACTAGTATGTAAGTAAGTTCGTATAGGCCGGGTGGCTAGCCCTGGTGTCAGAGTTTAGGCCACCTGAAGGCCTCTGACTGCTTACTTGAAATGTACGAAGAAATGGGAAATCTTGTAATAACTAATAAGGAAAAATTTAAGCACAACTATAGTTTAAGAAATAACGATAAATGGCATCTACCTAAAGTACGGCTAACGAAAGTAAATAATCGGCCAAGTACGAGTCGGACTCGCGCACGGAGGGTTCCTTACTATATGGGAGCCCCCCTTAAATATTTATTTTATTTTTATTTTATTATTATGTAAGGTATTTATTTATCATCTTAGATTAGATTTTTACAATATTTTTATAAAAAAACTTTATAAAAACTTAACCTAGATTGCCGCCGGCAGCGGGGCGGGGCCCAAGCTACCGGTGGTTGGGGCTACAGGCTGAGGAACCGCCTGACAATGCGCGCCGTGTCCAGGATCACTGTCTTTTGAATCTGGCCCTCGACCCAACCGTCTAGCGAGAGCCCCTTGAGGTGTTGGTCGAGGCTCTTTGCTATTAAACCGTTCACCGACACGACTATCGGGACAATGATCGTCGAGTCAACATCCCACATGGCGGTAACCTCGTGAGCCAAGTCAAGGTACTTGCTGAGCTTGTCCTTCTAATTATTATTATTATTGAAGTGAATTTAAAACTAAATATTCTGTGAAAATTTCAAGCATCTACCTGTTACCATTACTAATATAGAGCGAAAAACTTCTAAAAAATCAAGTTTGTTGTATGGGAGCCCCCCATAAATATTTATTTTATTTTTCTTTTAGTATTTGTTGTTATAGCGGCAACAGAAATACATCATCTGTGAAAATTTCAGCTGTCTAGCTATCATGGTTCATGAGATACAGCCTGGTGACAAACAGACGGACAGACGGACATCGAAGTCTTAGTAATAGGGTCCCGTCTTTCGCTTTGGGTATGGAACCCTAAAAACAAGGAGTTTACAATAAAATTGCTATGTTTGAAAAACTACCCCGTGCCACAATAAAGCTAAGCTACATTTAAATGATTTCAAGAGGAAACTGAAACTATTTTTCGAGTCTTGTCCGTTCTACTCAATTAATGAATTTATAAATATGCATTTGACAGAATCTTCATTCTTGTATGATGAGGAAGAACAATAATCTCATTAATTTATTCGACTTTCTCATATTCTATTAATAATTGCATTGTATATTAGTAGCTATTTTTAAGCCCTAGTATTACTTAACAGATTTAAATTTTGCTAATTTTAAAATAAGTGTATCTACCTAATTAATGTATTACTTAAGTTTTGTTTTATCAACAAACAACCGGGATCTACAATTTAACGTGACATCCGAGCCACGGTAGCGCTCAGTTGGAAAATGCCACCCGCGGTCACCCATCCAAATACTGACCGTGCGGAACGTTGCTTAATTTCGGTGATAGCTGACAAACACCTAGTCAAACTACGCTATGAGCGGTACCATACACACGCTACGATACATTACATGATTACACATTTATACATGGCATGTTGATCTTGTTCCTTTTATTTAAATAAAATATTAAAAACCCCCAACGCAATAAGATTCCTACCACAGCTAACAAAAGGCTGATAATTTTGAAACAGCTCAATCGATTTTGATGAAACATTATCTAAGAACACTCCCGACTACTTCACCTATCAAACAAAAATAAATCAAAATTGGCTCATCCAATCTGTTCACTGTGATAAAACAAAAACGTCAAACGTATTATACTCTGTTATTTCTGCATCAGGGATTTAAAAGAGATTTGATAATGCAAATATCTATAGAGTTACAATCGTGCAAGAAAAGTGTCCGAGCCAAAACTCTGCCCAAGCTACATAGTGGGTAGGCTTTTTAATTAGTCGTAAGGCGATCGCAAGCCGACTACAACGCCGCGCGATACCAAAGTGCTCGACTATAAGCACTTATTAGGTGACATTACGTCGAGATTCGAAAAAACGGGTCATTGCGAATTATTTAATGTAAATATCTATGTCGGTATGTATGACGGCGCTCGGACATTTTTTACTATTTTCACTTAGGGACTGTGGCTCTGTAGATATTTACTCGAAGCTAATCAGTAAATACGAGTACCTTAAGCGTCTTGTCCCAGGAGGCAGTCATGAGGCAGGTGTAGTTGGGCGCCTTCACCCAGTGGCACGTCTTCACCGGCGCGTCGTGCGCCGCCACCTGCGCACACACAACCGTTCACCAAGTTTTGTGACAAGGCTATAGAAGAAACTAGTATCCCGAACAGATTGTATGATGCCTTGCCATTGTCTGATCTGATTATCATCTCATCCATCCATGCCGTTGCTTACTTGTGCCGGTGACTCAAAGCCACGCTCTGCTATTATAACATGTTCTCTGTCCAATGATTCCAAAAGGAGTCGCATCTGTACCATGTCATATGTCCACGATGCTCGTTGGAGTCATAATTTAAAGGTAAAATTGATGATTTTTATTTGAATGGACGTATATGAACAAGAACAAAAAGATTCTCATAGACATGGTTAAGTTACAAGACTACCAAAATGATAATGATAATGTTAATTTTCCAAACTTAGGGACTATGTACATCTTTTTACAGTTTACAAAAAACAAGATTAGTAAAATATTCTAAAGATTGTACAATATGCAAATGTGCACTGCAACCCACACTAGGGTGACCTATGTCGTGGGCTGCAGGTTCTTCCACTTATAATAACAAGATTATGGTACAATATTAATGGTATCTTATAATAAGTTAGTTGTGATAAGTTGTGGGTGTGTATGTGAGAGTGAGTGAGTGAATATGAGCGCGTACGTGTATGTATAAGATATATAGGTAGATAAATAATAATATTATGAATACGAGTTCGAGAACTGATATGATTAATTATTATAGGTATGAAGGGACATGAGAGGCGTCCATATCATCAGGAGTATCCATGCTTTCATCAGAAGTATCCATGTTTGATTGTGGGTAGGCGTGGGTAGTCGGGCGAGGAGAATAATAACGCAACGTTATGTTATGCGCTGTAATTCCAATCAGATTCCAATCCTCGGCACAAAATAAGTCTTGAATCAAACAGCCCAATCATTGATCACTCCAATATCAGATGACACTCCACCAAACACGTAGCACGCGGTCCGATGTAAACCGATTGCCGTCAAGTTATCGAATGGCGGCCGCCGGCCCTCGCCGCTCCACTAGCGCTCGGTGTTGCGTCAGAGTAAACTACAATGGCAGTTCCACCTCGGTGACGTTGACAGCTGACAGTTGCCACTGCTGTTTACTCTCAATATTCAAACGCGCCGTCACGGCCAGACTGACATTCGCACGTCCTCGTGCGACTGCTCACATCCCGGATTACCTGCAAAGACCAAACACAACTGTAGTGCCAATTTGGACCCGCTCGTCCAACCCTGACTATCTACCTAGTTACGTCACCTGTTTAAGTAGATCTCGATCTTTGTTTCCCCCACGTTAACTACACACACACACACACACACTGGGCCAGCCACCATCTCAATATGGTGACGTAGACCAGACAACCCGCCAGCGTCCCATCCACCAGTAACGAACGTCGCACGTTCCCATGCTGCCGCAAGTGGAGTGAGCCGGAACATTGACCCATATAGGCAAGCTCCTTAACCCATCCACCTGCCACCCAGCACACACACCGAAGAAACCAGTAACGAACGTCGCACGTTCCCACGCTGCCGCAAGTGAAGTGGGCCGGAACATCGACCCGCATAGGCCAGCTCCTTAACTCATTCACTTGCCACCCAGCGGACACCACACAGCACCACCGACCACGAAGTCATAGTCTGACCCTGAGCATCGACCCGGTTTAGGCCAGCCCAGTAATCAACTACACACCACACACCGCGTAGGACCACATCTGCTCATGGGCATCGACCCGGTTTAGGCCAGCCCAATTAACCAACTACACCGCACTCAACTGCTTCACCAATGTCCTACGCTCTAGCTAGATCGATTGTCGGCGGAAGAACAGGGTTTACACATAATTATACACCCACCACTCACTATGTTCTGAGAAAAAGAACTGGCAGCCAGATTGTGTGAACCAGATACTGACATTGTATTCCTCTTATCATCAAAATTACCATTCCACTCTCACGACTACGGTCTGCCGCCGTCGCGGCCTCCTCTGCATTATGAATTATGAAATCTACTTCATCCAACTCACTGTAGCACAGCCCCCGGGTACTGCACGTAAGTTTTCGTGGGCATATTTATAGGTTCGATTAGACCCATCAATGTCTCGCAGCTCATATGTGTCACGATCAAACACCCGGACGACAGTAAAAGGCAAGGACAAAGTCACCTACACTAAATGGTCTGGCTCATACTGCGGAAGAGAAAGCAAACTTATTTGCATCTCAACTTGCGGAGTCTTTACGTATACCTAGACCTAAACGTAGTATCGCGTAGATGTAGACCCCGGTAGTGCGATACCTCTAACTTTGCTTAACTGTGGCACTACCATGATTGAAATACACATCTAGTAAACGGAGGTTCTCAATTTCTCCGCAGTGTAGATGTAAACAAGGCCAGTGGCCCTGATGGTATTCCGGTAATTTTACTGAGAACTTGTGCGCCTGAGCTGAATCGCTTCTTTTGTCTCTCTCTGAAGATAGATCGGATACCCGAATCTTAGAAGTTTGCTAACGTGTAGCCTATATCCCAAAAACGGAGCCGTACCGACCCTGCGAACTACAGACCGGTTTAGGTCTCGTCGTCGAATCGTAACACCAGGCTCCTGGCGTACTTGGAAGCGAATAACCTACTCAGTGTCCGTCAGTACATTTTTCGCCGACAGCGGTTTACTGGGGATCATCTGGCGTACGCTACACACATCTGGAGTGAGGTCATTGAGAGGCGCTGGCTGTCTCTTTTGACATCTCCAAAGCTTTTGACAGGGTCTGGCACGAGAGCCAAGCTAATCGATTGATCGGATTTCTTGAGGGATCGGTCGATACGTGTGGTAGTAGATAGCTGCTTGTTAGACCAAATAACTATCAACGCCGATATTCCTCAGGAGGTAAGTGCTCTCTGCGACGCTCTTCCTACTGCATGTCAACCACAGAACAGCAGAACTAGATTTCTCTCTTCTGTGATGTCAACGACCAGCTAAAGCCCGGTACCTTTGGATACGCAGACTACGATAGTCGTGGAGACCAACATATCCAATGCAAGAACCAGTGTCCCACAGATCGAGTCACTTAGGGAGGCTATAGTGTCGATTGAGACGCGCGCACGAAGGTTGATAAAACTTGATTAAGTCGCAGCTGCAAAATCTCGAGCGTCGACGTAAGGTGGCGTGTGTATCAGCCTTCTATCGCACCTATTCACTGCTGAGGTTGCGCCCAGGAGTTGCAAAGTCTAGTCTCGCCCGCCACTTTCTTCTATCGTACGAGTAGATAGACGCGACCAAATCACCACCCTTTCATGGTCGACAATCCACGCGCTAGAAACAAGCACCTCGTACCCACATTCTCCACTCAACAGCCAGAATGCTAAACGTCTTGCCTGAGTCCGTGTTCTCGCCAAAGCACAACGTAGGCGCCTTAAAAACCCGAGAAAATACGCATCCTCCAGGCAAGCGCGCCACACCCCAGATTGTATGCCCACCCAATATCAGGCAGTATGTAGTCAAACGCAAACCCACGAGGACTCTAAAATTGGATATCTGTAAAGTCAGTTTACTCAGTCAAAAGAAAACATTGTTGAATCAAGCACTGAAACAAGCCAAACGGTTAGGCTGATCGTGCGTCCCTATCGCATGTTACGCGCTCTTGCTTGCCCGTGTGCTCCAGGCAGACATTCATGCGTGCAGCCCGCGTACATCGATTGATAAGACTTCACGTCAAATAAAAATAAAAAACGGAGCTTGTAGAAGGAGCTGTTTCCTGAATAACGTTCGCTTTTAATGGGGACCTTATTTTTGCCTTGAATGCCTTTTTTTTCGTTTGAGACCGCAGTATCTATCCTGTCGTAGCTCGTTGCATTGGTAAACTATCAATAAAGAACTCGCTACTTAAAATCCTAATCAATTCTAATTTGGCATTCGTCCGTATCATGGAATACATCCATGATAGTTTAGGTTATACATCCATGGTTCGTATCAATAATCGTAAAAAAATAAAACCGCTAGACTTGTCACATTGATTAACTTCTGTAGGCTGAGAAATGTAATTTTTATCGATATGCACGTGCACGTTATAGTCTAAAATATCCCTAGGTACCTATTATTACCGGTTCAGCAACAAAGCCATCAGGTACAATGTAAAGCAACACAGAGCGAGAAGTTTTGAACATTGATGGAACTAAGAACCCAGGAAACACATTCCACATAATTTCTACCAATGCCCGTCAGACACACTAATTCACTCTGCGCAGTACCAGGGAACTTCTCGGCGTAGCTATTAATTACTAATGAACAAACTGATCGACTATCACAAAGAAAGGAAACGAGCTCACCAGATAAAATAGTCAGCGTAGGTACTCCTCGATGCCATGCGTTCACACTCATGAACCTCTTTGACTGCCGCTGCTCCGCTGCCGCCCGTTCGATTTGGACACGCCGACGCCACGGGACCTGGTCGCCCACACGTGATGCAGGTGATTGATTGTGGTCTATCAGCAGCTCTGAATGTTCAATTCTGCAACTCGTCTGAAGTTGCAGACGCTCCTTTTCGCTTGTGGCTGTCTACCGCTTTGTGATCAGACGTGCCGCAGCGGTGAGATGTTTCCGTGAAGCGCAATTTATTAAATCGGGTCTTTTTCACATCCGTGTCATGTTTATCGCTACCCTCATTTTCTCACATTCATAGTTTCTTTTCAATGAAATATCGATGAAAGTTCGCAGAGGTTGAGGTCTGGTACTTGGAGTATGACAGTAGAGCTCACGACAAATCACTTCGCCCTTTTGGCATAAAAGTGTCGACACAAATTATCTCGTGATAATATTTTAAGGTATTTCCGTCCGCAGAATGCATCCGATGATGTTCTAAAGGCGTATAGCTGACTCACGCAGTTTATTTAACATCACTTGGCATCGTAGGATTTTATCGAAATAATCTTATAGCAACATAGGTTTAGCAAAATTAGGTAGCAACAGTTCTTTTATTTGAGGTTGTGTCAGCTGCAATGCCTGCAGTCGTGTTAAACAGGTAACAGCTCGGCCTTTAAGTGCACATGTAAGTAACAAAAGCAGGTCTGTTCTTCCCAATTTACGCTCGTTGGCTACGATTTCGGTTACTTTTCACCAACCTTCAATGTCTGCATAATTGTCATTAGGATCCAACATAATCAACTGGGTACACGTGCTGCTCGGAGGTTACGGCGGTGATAAAGCTGTCAATCGAGGTAAAACAACTCCATCTGTTGCGACAGGCCTAATTCTAGTACTGGAGCTGAAGATCTGGTACCACTATTCTCCTCTGAAGTAAGCCCTCTGCATCCCACTTCTGATGAAGGGACATGAGAGGCGTCCATATCATCAGGAGTATCCATGCTTTCATCAGAAGTATCCATGTTTGATTGTGGGTAGGCGTGGGTAGTCGGGCGAGGAGAATAATAACGCAACGTTATGTTATGCGCTGTAATTCCAATCAGATTCCAATCCTCGGCACAAAATAAGTCTTGAATCAAACAGCCCAATCATTGATCACTCCAATATCAGATGACACTCCACCAAACACGTAGCACGCGGTCCGATGTAAACCGATTGCCGTCAAGTTATCGAATGGCGGCCGCCGGCCCTCGCCGCTCCACTAGCGCTCGGTGTTGCGTCAGAGTAAACTACAATGGCAGTTCCACCTCGGTGACGTTGACAGCTGACAGTTGCCACTGCTGTTTACTCTCAATATTCAAACGCGCCGTCAGGTATATAAGGTATACTAGGTAATTAGGTATCTCTAAATAAATTATAGTTGCTAGTTTTTTTTAAGGTAGAGGTTGTAGGTGGACGGACGGACAGTGAAAGTATTAAGTTGCTGGGCTAGCTAACGTAAACACTGGAAGGGGGAAAAAGAACAAAACAATTTTTTTTTTTGGAATTAAGTTTTCTTTTTTTATGAACACCCCTCTCGGCACGTATAGTGCTGTCCCAGTGTGGGCTGGTGGATCATAATATCACTACATACTCGTAGTCCAAGTCGCTTCCCTGTCTGTCCCTATGTATGCTTATAACTTTAAAACTACGCAACGGATTTTGATGCGGTTTTTTCGATTCAAGGGGAAAGTTCATTCATATAATACACCTGTGCGAAGCCAGGGCGGGTCGCTGGTAAATAATATTTTAGGCCGAATCATACAAGTCGGCGGAGGGGAAGTTAGTTAGCGCGAAACCCAATCAACACGCAGCTTTATGCGAGCTTCATTCAGGATTAGATATTGCGCAGCTGCTAGCTAACTTCACATCCGCCGACTTGTGCGATTCGGCCTAAAGTTGTATTGATGAAATTGACACTTCTTAATATAGGCACATCAGCATAAATATATAACTATGTAGGTACATATTTACATAAAAAAGGTTTTTTTTTCACAAAACGCTTTTTATGACTTCCGCTTATTATGACGTGTTTCTCAATTCCTTTCGATATCATTATAAACGGATTCTACTGTAAATGTTTTCTGGTAATTATGTCATACAAGGAAAATGAAACTCAAATAAATATGTGCTCTCATTTCTAGTAGTATTATACCTACAATAACAAATCAAATTCATTATCATGGTATTATAACTAAAGCAAACGAGCCCCACTCACCTGCATGCACTGGTTGGCGCCCAGGTCCCAGCACTTCACACTCTTGTCTGTGGACGCCATAAACACTTTAGTGCCGTCCTGTAACATGCACCAAAAATTATAATGTTAACATCTTCAAAACATGTCTGTCAGTTCATTTATAGATTGAATTCAAATTAAATATTAATTATTCAATACTGCTTAATACAGGCACATCAACAAATGCTGCTTGCATACAAATAAGGAATCACAGTAGTAATAACAAACAAAATACTTTATTGGGCTAAGATATACAGTGTTAGTAAATGCAGTAAGTTAATGTAGTAGTAAATATTTGGCAAAGTACGAGTAGGACTCGCGCACACAGGGTTCCGTACTAATGGGAGCCCCCCTTAAATATTTATTTTATTTTAATTTAATTATTTATTATTGAATCTGTACAACTAAACTTACTGTGAATATTTCAAGCATCTACCTGTTACCATTATTGATATCGTGCTACTAAATACGTTTAAAATTTCAAGTTTGTTGTATGGGAGCCCCCCTTAAATATTAATTTTATTCTGTTTATAGTATTTGATGTTATAGTGGCAACAGAAATACATCATTCGTGAAAATTTCAGCTCTCTAGCTATAGCGGTTCATGAGATACAGCCTGGAGACAGACAGACGGACAGATGGACATCGGAGTCTTAGTAATAGGGTCACATTTTTACCCTTTGGGTATGGAACCTTAATAAAAGAAAATATATTTTTTATGTACATTTATTGTATGTTAGCCTGTAAGTTAATGCGGACCCAGCTTAACCAGGCTGCAGCCTGGTATGAAAATTTAGATGAGTTGTCCAATATAGAGCAAATAAATGGAGAACATGAAATATTCCCTATAGGCTCTCAGTTTTCAGAAAACTACAGACAGTCAGGTAATCTGAGTGCTATTATCAACTTACATCATGCCACGCAACATCCAGTATAGGACCGTCCATGCCTTGTGCCGCTTTGGGCACCGTAGTTCCGGAAGCTTCCACCTCCCAGCATCTTACCTACAATTCAAAATTAATTACTATTACAGGGTCATATAAGTTAGTGCCCATACCTGCAGGTGATGTGTTACTTAGGCTGATTTCAGTTTTACGCCGACCGAACTGATGCTGATGGCCGAGATATACGAACTTCTAGGAAGCGTTTTTGAATGACGCAAAATTTTGTTTTGGGATCGATAGTTCAATGCAGAAATAATTATACACTGCGTTTTGGTCTTCGTCTATACAGTAAGGCAGTCAGTACGATACTGAAACGAACCACGCTGAGCCTCAGCACTGACAAACTATGCGCTGAGCTATGAGCACCGACGGTGAGCGTGAGACTAAAATCAGCTTTAAGAATGGTATTTAACACTACATAATATTGAATACAACAAACTTATGATGGCCCAGCAGATATATAATGACACACGTGAGACTGTGAGGTGTTGATTTTTTTAACACAATATATTCTGATAATGGCAACTTCGTGTCCTCGAAAAGAACACAGAGAGTGTCAAATCTAATTTTATTTGTATGCCTTCTCTTCAGCTTTAGACATAGGTTTTCTCATCAGCTTTAGCTTTGTTATTATTTAGGGAATTTTGTTTTAATTTTTCGAATTCCAATTACTTTCATAAAATCTGGCAATTAATGTTTATTTGGCATGTTAACTTATCATTATCAATGAGTAGATGAGTAGTAGTAAGGCGGTGTGTGGGCACTCACCCGGCAGTCCCAGCTGCCAGCGACGAGGAAGGTCTGCGGCACGGAGGGCGGCGAGAACTCCATGGCCGAAACCGTGTCGTCGGGCGGCGACGCCACCTCCAGGTCCTTGTTGGCGTTCCCGCCGCCCAGAGGGTTGAACATGGTTCACTTCTTCACAAACCAACGGATAAATCACCAAGCTTCTACGTCTCCTTTAGCACTACTGTAAACGAAGCTTACACAGACTGTCTACAACTATAAACTTGTAATAATAAACTTATTTACTTGATTTGAGAAAGGATCTAAGGATTTTGAGGTTATAATTACAAAACTAACGAAATTCAAATCAGTCAGGCAACAAAACGTAACAAAACAGTCAATGTCAAACCGTAGACAGAGAAAACAATCGACTGCGGGCAAAACTGCGGGCATGAAGTTTTAGAGGTAAAACTTCGTGACTGCGGGACGCGGTAGTCTCTTTCTCTCAAAGAAAGAAACAGTATAATATGAGATAGTCATGAAGAAAAAATACAACCCTACACTATTTCTGTTCCGTAGTGCCGTGTCCAGTATTTTCGAGGTCAAGATCTTCAAAGGTCATCAAAGGTCTTCCTAATTGGTTGATATTCTACAGAGTTTCAAAACAAACGTGAAAATGCCCTTCCTGATTGGTTGATATTCTCAACATAGTTATAGCTATATATGATCTTTTATCTCATGTTGGACACGTGTTGGACACTAAAACCCACAGACAGGGGAAGGTTCATTCCGTGCATTATTCCCAGAGAGGGGGGGTACGGAAGACATTTCGGAGATAAAATATTTAAAATTAATATTTTACTAGTTACAGATCCGACGCGGATCATTTAGGTTCGAAATGAGTCACAAATCCGAGTCGGGGCACCCCGACCCCACGTAGTCTTGTGGCTACGACTCTAGAGTGTTTTCAAAAAATGCGGGAGCTAGAAACTCAAAGGAGGTCCTGAGTGGAGCAAGCCAATACAAGACCTACACAATCTAAGACTACATAAACTACTACATAACAAGCAATTGGATCATCCACAGACCCTTGAAGGTCTTAAGATAATCCAAATGCTGAAGCCCACTGCCACAAGTTGGCAGCGTGCCCTGCATGCTGGCAGCATTGCCACGCTGAATGGCAATGCTTATACGTTGTGCTAAATAAACACCAGCATTTTGGTCACACGTCACGTCCACCAAACGCTCAGAAAAAAATCGATTACACTGTACCGTCACTTCTTGCGATGGAGTAGAAAATAGACAATTTATGTATTTATTGAGTAGCGCAGACTTTGCTAAAATCAAGTTGGTACGGGCTAAATAATCAATGAATCAAGTTGATTATTATACCTACAAATAAAATATATGGTGTTAGAATTTTAAAGATTAGGAAGTCTGAACTGAGAAATACAAAACTGTCACAATGTCGAAAAAGCTGTCGATCTACAATTAAAATAGTAGAGCTGGCTACACTTCGTCTGCACGAAAGTCATCTGCTGTCAGTGTCAAGTTTGTCATAAATACTAGTTGCGTTCGGGTAGCCTACTGATGGCAAAATCAACAGTTAATAAAATCGGCCAAGTGCGAGTCGGACTCGCGCACGATGGGTTCTGTACCTTATGGGAGCCCCATTTCCCTTGCAGTTATTAATACTGACCAAAAAAACTCATAAAAACACGTTTGTTGTATGGGAGCCCTCCTTAAATATTTATTTTATTCTGTTTTTAGTATTTGTCGTTATAGCGTCAACAGATATACATCATCTGTGAAAATTTCAGCTGCCTTGCTATCATGGTTCTTGAGATAAAGCCCAGTGACTGACAGACGGACATTGCAGACTTGGTAATAGGGTTCCGTTTTTAGGGTTCCGTACCCAAAGGGAAAAACGGGACCCTATTACTAAGACTTCGATGTCCGTCTGTCCGTCTGTCACCGGGCTGTATCTCATGAACCATGATAGCTAGGCAGCTGAAATTTTCAAAGATGATGTATTTCTGTTGCCGCTATGACAACAAATACTAAAAAGATAATAAAATAAATATTTAAGGGGGGCTCCCATACAACAAACCTGATTTCTTAGACGTGTTTCGCTCTATATTAATAATGGTATGGTCTTCCGTACAACCACGTACGAAGTGACGGTACAGTGTAATCGATTTTTTTCTGAGCGTTTGGTGGACGTGACGTGTGACCAAAATGCTGGTGTTTATTTAGCACAACGTATAAGCATTGCCATTCAGCGTGGCAATGCTGCCAGCATGCAGGGCACGCTGCCAACTTGTGGCAGTGGGCTTCAGCATTTGGATTATCTTAAGACCTTCAAGGGTCTGTGGATGATCTAATTGCTTGTTATGTAGTAGTTTATGTAGTCTTAGATTGTGTAGGTCTTGTATTTATTGGTAGTTAATAAAGGCACTTGCCCTATTCTGAAAAAAAAGCATAGTATTCATAAGAGGTGTAATTAAATACAAAATCATACGAAACGTGTGACCTAAATGCTGATGTTTATTTAGCACAACGTATAAGCATTGCCATTTAGCGTGGCAATGCTGTCAGCATGCAGGGCACGCTGCCAACTTGTGGCAGTGGGCTTTAGCATTTGGATTATCTTAAGACCTTCAAGGGTCTGTGGATGATCCAATTGCTTGTTATGTGGTAGTTTATGTAGTCTTAGATTGTGTAGGTCTTGTATTTTGTGGTAGTTAATAAAGGCACTTGCCCTATTCAAAAAAACACTTAGTATTAATAAGTGGTGTAATTATATACATAATGATACGAAAAGTTTGTTGGTTTGTTCCTCTTTCACGCAGCAACGGAGCAACGGATTCACTTGATTTTTGACAAACATATAATTCACAGACCGGAAAGTGATTAAGGCTATTTTTTATCCCGAAAAAATAAAAGGTTCCTGTGGGATAGTAGGTACAAAAGTCAAAATACCACGCGGGGGATGGCAGCTAGTATGTTATAATGAACAGTTTATGGCACAAATAGAATAATGAAGTTTAAAAAATAACTGAAAATTAAGCATTAAACTTAAATTAAGCCGAAGCAGGTTTAAGTTCATTCACAAATACATTTTTTTTATTGAGTTTTCTATTTTTGCTACCTATTTACAACTATTATTTTATTGTATATTTTGACACCTATTATTCAATAATACAAAAAGGAAAATATGTGCAAACTTATACAGTTTTCGACAACAATTCTACTTTTTTTTTTCAAACTTTACAGTTTTGTATAAGTTGAAGCTGGTAGTACTGTGTAGAACCATAACCAAACCAAATACCAACTAGGTACAACAGTCAACAGAGTCAACAGATTTTTAATCACAATTCACAAACTAATTTTTATTATTTTGTGATTATTTCTTGCGGCAAAGATATCTAAATTTTCATCTTTGTTTGTACATAATTGGTCCACCAACATTGAAATTTCAATTCAAACGGTATGATTTATTGAGAAGCAATATGAGTAACACAGAGTATGTCCAAATAAAAGATCTGAAGATGGGGTTGAAGAACATCAACGCCGTGTTCATAGTCCTGGAGGTGGGTCCTACGACGTTGACGAAGGAGGCCCGTGAGGTAAGTGGAGTGTCGATGTGGCGGCCCGGGAGTAGAGTAGCTCGGGGAGTTAGCATGGCCCTGATGCCGGGGCAATAGAATATGGTACCGGCAGGCGGCATCCCCTGCCTGTTGTAAGAGCCTACGAAATACGAAAAGGGATGGGTTCGTGGATGGTTGCAGATGGGGCTCGCTATCCACTCCGCGGGAGCCGCGGCGAACAACAACGGCGTGTGGCCACGTCATCGTAGTTGTCAGTAGGCAGTAACCCGCGGCTGTCGGCAGGTGCGCACGCTGCGGGTGGCGGACGCGACGGCGTGCGTGAACCTGTCGGTGTGGGACGAGCCGGGCGCGCTGCTGCAGCCGGGCGACATCGTGCGCCTGACGCGCGGCTACGCCTCGCTGTGGCGCGGCATCCTCACGCTCTACTCCGGCAAGACCGGAGACCTGCAGAAGGTGAGCCTCCAGCGGCTGGCTTGGCTGCCATTCATATAGGTCAAATCATACTAGTTGGCTAAAAGCTGTGCAATATCCAATCAATGCGCAGCTTTATGTGAGCTTCAGTCAGTATTGGTTATTGCGCAGCTTGTAGCTAACTTCACATCCACAAACTTGTATGATTCGGCCTATACCTCCCTCTCTATAAGTCTAGCTAAGACTTCCAAGCCCCAAGTTTTCCTACGCTTGATTAAGTTAAACGTACGATTACTGTATTTAAACAACGATTAAACTAGGGTTTTAGACCCTAGATAGATTTAGTTAAATAAAAATAAAAATAAAAAATAGCCTTTATTCACTAATATATACCTTACAAAAACATGACTCTTATTTCTATTTCTTAAATACTAGGTTGTCCACCCTGGACATAGGCCTCCTCTAGAATTTGCCAGAGCTCCCTATCTCTGGCTTTCCTGCGCCACCCTGGCAGCAGGTCATCGTCCCACCTTTTTTGAGGTCGTCCCCTGAACCGTTTCCCGTCTCTTGGGTACCAGAGCATGACTTCTTTGTGTTTTTTATCAACTGTTAGTTAAATTTTAAACAGCTTTTTAACGAAATTTTGCTGTCCAGCAAGCAAAAACCGTTAGTTAAATACAGTAATCACACGTTTCACTTAAACAAGAGTTAGTTAGCTCTACCTGTGGTTATCAACAGGCTACTAATTTTTTCCTGGACAAGAAGTAGCCAATGGCACTATCCAACCTTGGTACTATAAGCATGGCAAAAACCAAGACAATTTGTTACTCTGTTGGTATATAAGAGAGTAACAAACAAATTGATAAACTAACAAACACACTTTCGGATGTATAATATTAGCAAGGATGGTAAACAAGATGATCTGGCTCTGGCTGAGACCTCTGTAGTTTTGTAAAACATATTTGAAGCGAGACAGTCCCAGCTAGCCCCCTTAGACCAGCAGGTCAGTGGCAGAATAAAATTAAATGACCTAATATTTATTCTGCCTTGCAAAGGATTAAAACATAACTCTTTTGTGCACCTGTATAAATAAACTGTAGTGCACTAAAATGGCGAGATAAATCAATACCTCGTTATCTCGATGTGTCGAGCAAACATCTCAATCATGGTGCCACCTATTTGAATTGGTGGTATCAGCTGCTTCAAATTCTAGTCTACCCAAACCCATGATTGATGCAACTGAGTTAAAACATCGGGATAATGAGGTATTTATTTATCTCTTGATTTTAATGTGCAATTAGCCCCGTAATATTTAAGAATAATGTGTTCATATTTAAGAATAATGTGTTCATATTTAAGAATAATGTGTTCATATTTAAGAATAATGTGTTCGAATTGTGAAAATAAAAACTGTAGTGTATTGGAGCGAAGAAATGAAAAACAATCACAGTTATACATATGAGTTGAGCTTCGCACCAGCAGTCCGGGTAGCACGGCAAGGGGAGAAAACCATTTTATCCACTCTTCATGTCAGATGTCATTGTCAACCCATACTTTATTTACTCTTCGAGGGGATATAATGATGGAAAGACTATTAGCCCCTTTGCCATGCTTCCCGTGCTGGTTAGCCAAATCGCTTTATTATTTACTAGACGACCCGCCCCGGCTTCGCACAGGTGTATTATACATATAAACCTTCCTCTTGAATCACTCTATCCATTAAAAAAAACCGCATCAAAATCCGTTGCGTAGTTTTAAAGATTTAAGCATACAGACAAACAAACAAACAAACAAACGAAAATAGCGACTTTATTTTATACTATGTAAGGATTAACTTAATCATTAAAAAGGATCCATAGCAATTACAACTTTATAAATGTAACAAAGACAGAATACTAATTAATATGGATCCTCTAATTTAGTGACCATTAGGGGGCATGAACACATGTGATCATCCCACACATTTGATTTATGTTAAGGTTGTATTTATGATGATGTAGTACAATGTGTGTGTTGGGTGTATATTTGAATCATAATTAAAGTTTTTAACAAACAAGTATCTCATACTTTTTAAGGAAGGAAAACTATTTTTATTTTGTAACAAAAATAGAGTACTTAACAAACTGTATTCAGCTATATGTATAATATATTAATAAGTAGGTCACATCACACAAGTTGGCGGAAATAAAGAAATTATCTACAAGGTGCGCAATATCCGATCCTGACTGAAGTTCACACAAAGCCGCGCGTTGATTGGATATTGTGCAGCTTGTAGCTATATAACTTCATTTCCGCCAACTTGTGTGACGCGGCCTATACCAACTGAGAAGCACCCGAAAGTTTTCCACGAAACCAGTCCCAATGCAACGTTATATGCTGGTTGTAAGCACCCAGCGCTGGTATTCTGTTGGGACCGGCATGCGGTAGGTGCATGTTAGGTTGGTAGTTTGCCCCTAACTATTTTTATGAATAAATTGATTACGGTGTTTCCAGATCGACGAGTTCTGCATGGTGTTCAACGAGCAGGTGAACATGTCGGAAACGGTGGTGGTGCCGCCCCCCGCGCCGCGGCCCGCGCCCCCCGCGCCGCACAAGCCGGGGTTCCCCGCGGCCGCGGCGCCCCAGTCCGGCGCGCCCCCCGCCGCGCCCGCGCCCCCCGACCCGCCCAAACACGCGCACAAGACCTACGTGCGCGGCCGCGGCGCGCACCGCGGGACCACGCGCCGGTAGCACCACCACCACAACCACCACCACCACTAGATAATACTCGGGAACTCTTACACCACAACTTACTAAGACGGTTTTCCGCCGGAGCTATGCATCGTTTTAAGCCGTGCGTAAGTCCAGTCGTCAGTAATGTATGGAACTATATGGTTGTCTGTTAACGACACTGACTCTATGACTCTAGGGACGGCGCGAGCGCGTGCTGCAAAACAAGCCGGGTACTAAACGTACTCGTGAGCGACCTTAGCCGGCACCCGGCTCGGCCCTGGATCGGGTAGAAACCGTCTCGTTAACAAAAGGCATAACGCAGAACAAATTCCATACAATAAGTGACCCTCCTTCAAACCACCACAATGTATGATTCAAAATTATTCTGAGGTCACTAATAGACATTGAGGATTTAATTGCGCGTGTACTCGCTTTCACAAAAAATGTCTGGTAGTGGTAGTGGTACAACCATCTTTAACTTAACATTTGGACACAACTTTTGTTGGGTCATTTTTAGATCAGCCACATTTCCTGAGTATTATTTATAGCGAGCACCACACGCGCTTTACTTCTCAACTCTGAGGACCTGCTTCCATTAGACTTCCAAACCTTGACCCACTGTGTTGCTCACTGTTGAGCACAGATGTTTCTCTCAGTGAAGATGGATAAACAATATCAAGTGTGGCCTCGATCAGAGTTTCTGCAGACAAATCGTAAATGTGTTTTCGGTAGAACACAGGCAAGGGAATGTACCCATACTAAGTGTGTCCTTGCCTGATCGAAAGAACGGTGTCCAGGCTTCAGGTTGAAGTCACATAGTCAATACAATGTAGATAAATCTCGCGCTTTTTTGGCGCCACGCGACTTGTTTTATTTTAATAGAATAAAACATTTGTAAATAATGGGTATGTTCCCCAATCCTCCAACATACTGTTATCGCTGCCACCCATTGCCTACGTTTGTGCAGAATTGTGTAAATGTGCGAGTGGCCGTGTTTGTGTGGTGGAGAGGTTGTATGCAGGCAACTACGAGATCAGAGAGGCGCCGTGGAATGTACATAAACACAAGGATTATCTATTTTTTAAGATTTTATGTGTAGAATTAATTCTATGGTTTATGATACGTTTAAAAGGGTTTAATATGTACATGGTATGAACACAGATGAGGATGATTTTTGTGTACATTCCATAACACAATAATTAATACATAAAATCAGCCAGAAATGGTGACTGCACAGTGGATTATCATTTATTTATTGACTTAGGTAAGTCTCATTTGCAAAATATGAAGGTGATGAGCTCAATTTCGATGGCCGGTGTAATTTTCTGTAATAATCTACATTACTGCTATAAAATGCTTTTTTTAGATGCTTTATTTTGAAAGTACCTATATCAAGCAGACAAAGACAAGTATTATTAAAAAAGTCTGATTTCTATATAACTATCATATTATTATTTACAACTCCGTCTCTTCTCTGCTAGGAGATGTTGTCATATCATTTAATTTATTGACCCCTGGACATTTTAGTTACCCAATGTCTAATTATCCCGTGTTTTTGCTAATCCCTAAGATTTTTGTGAAAATACTGTTTTATTCTGACACTTAAAAATACAACATGTGGAAACGACAAGTTTAAAATTACAGGAATCAAGTTTTGTTATGTGGAAACCTATAAATAAGTTGAAAAGATATCATTGCTAATGAATAAAAACAAAAATTTCAACTTTCTAGCTATCACCGTTTCTGAGATACAGCCTGGTGACAGACAGACGGACAGCGAAGTCTTAGTAATAATATGGTTCCGTTTTTACCCTTGGGAACCCTTAAAATCACCATAATAAGCTGTAAAAATGTGTAAATAGCTAAATATTTTTAGTTCAATACCGGTACCTATCTACGGTATTTGAAAATCATGATTACCGTACCTATCTACGGTATTTGAAAATCATGTGCTGAATTACAACCAAAGCAGAAACTGGATTGAAATTTACTTTTTTGAGTATTTAATCCTATTTTATTGTATTTAATAGGTATTACCAACATATTGCATTATTTCGTTTTTTTTCTGTATATTTTGTTGCTACTAGCTAATGTTATTTAAAATTTGATTATGTATATCAAAAAACTAAAAAAAAACAGTGGTATATTACCGCGATGTTCTACGTAGCGGCTTACCTGCGATAGAACTATTTGTATGCTATTTGAACAGAATATCAGAGGGTTTAGTCCAGGTTTACACGTGAATTGAAACTACAGCTGTTTCCGTATGCCTCTATACATTTATGTACAGCGCCCCTGGCGGAAACGAGGAAGAACTAACCAAAATGTATGGAGCTACACGCGAACGCGAAAGTTTAAGTAAACTTTGCCAAACCTGGACCAAAGAATTTATAATAATACTACGTACTGCCTGGACTAAGGGATGAGGTGTATAGACCGAATCATACAAGTCGGCGGATGTGAAGTTAGCTACAAGCTGCGCAATATTCCTGAAGATCACATAAAGCTGCGCGTAGATTGGATGTTGCGCAGCTTGTAGCTAACTTCCCATCCGACGACTTCTATGATCCGACCAATAATCCACTTCGGAGAGTGCGCCCAGGAGTTGCACAATCTGGTCCCACCTGCCCCTTTCTTCTATCGTACGGCTAGACAGACGCGACCAAAGCGCCACCCTTTTATGGTGGACATTCCGCGCATAAGAACCAAGCGTTTCGAATCATCATTCCTCATACGAACAGCCAGAATGTGGAACGCTTTGCCTGGGTCTGTCTTCCCGCTAAAGTACAATGTGGGCGTCTTCAAATCTCGAGTAAATAGGTATCTTCTAGGTAAGCGTGCTACAACCTAGACCGCATATCTGCTTAACAACAGGTAGTATGTGGTCAAACGCAAACCTATTCAGAATAAAAAAAAAAAAAAAAAAAAAATAAAAAAAATAAAATGTAGAATATGGTATTGTTTTGCAATGTCTACGGGCTTAAAGAGGTGTAGGTAATGTATGTGTACAGAAATATAATTATGAACAACTTTTATTATGGGACCATCCCACAATCGAGAAAAATATCAGATGTTTTGTCGAAACTGAAAGATCTTTTTGTATAGAACAGCTGATTTTTATTTCTCGATAGTAAAAGTTGTTCTTAATTTTAAGTTAGTTATAAACACGTCTTTATACCCGTGGACTTCCCTAAGCAACAGTATGCAGTATAATGTAACAGACGTTAATGTGAAATACTTCCATTCCAAATTTCATCCAAATTGGTTCAGACAATCGAACTTTAGCCAATAAATACGTAGCTTTAGCTGTTGTCGTCGAGTTAGCTTTTAGTTGTAGGCTAAAATGTTAATAAAATACTTTTGTAACATTAAGATGCTTTGGTATTATTTTACTTCCTCTACTGAGCTAGAGACGTGGAAGTTGCTCATCCAACAAGAGCCTTTAAAGTAAAAGTAAGTTCGTATAGGCCGGGTGGCTAGCCCTGGTGTCAGTTTTTAGCCCGCCTGAAGGCCTCTGACATGGTTAAACGGTTAAAACAACCAGAACCTACAATATAAAGTGTCATCCGAGCCACGGTAGCGCTCAGTGGGAAAATGCCACCCGCGGTCACCCATCCAGATACTGACCGTGCGGAACGTTGCTTAATTTCGGTGATCGCAGACAAACACCTAGTCAAACTACGCTACGAGCGCTACAAGTTCTGATGATGTTATGATAATAAAAATATTACTTTTTTAATTAAAAGCTTTTGAGATCCTGGATACTCGTAAAATGTAGCAGCAGTGCTAGCCAAGACAAGTAAAACGAGCCCAAACACGACGGGTCCATCTTGTTTAGTACAGGAGTTACTTAGCCACCTTCCGACTCCATCATCATTTCAGCTCCATGGTACCATTATTGCATTGTCACGCGATATACATATCCGTGCAAAATTTCAGCTCAATCGGAAACCGGGAAGTTGGTCAAAAACTTGCAAGATTCCACCCGAACTTACATACATACCTATACATAGGTACTTACATCCATTGCAAGAATAAAAGCTTGTAAAAACTGCAAGTGGAGCCCTCCGTGCGGAAGAAGTGAAACTTCGACGCAACAGTGTTTCATACCCCCTCCATGGTAGCGTTAAACGTTTTATTTTTTAATTACTACATAGAATCAAAAACTTAGTCACATGCAGACCGAACGTTTTTGACTTAAATATGACACAACTTAGATTATTTAAACATAATTAATATACATTCACTTAATAACTATCTTACGAATTTAATTGACACTTAAGAATAATGACATAACTCAGTTAGGCAACTCATGCAGTTTTCAGTAATATATTTCTGCTTTGAGAAAAATAAATCGATATCTGGCTGACGAGCAATCAGTTCGTTAAGTAACGTGGGTGAGTTAAACGCAACCTTGTTGGAAGTCGCAGTACAAGTATCACTTCAAAATAGTATATCTATGCTGTTAAATGCAATGTCAAATTCATAAACTACTGTACAGAGTTATCTGCTTGCCCAGTACTAAACCAGAAGGGAGTGATATAGACCATCATTATGAACAACTCTTACTATGGGGCCAATGCGGCCCCCCAGTATCACCCCCATTCCTTAGTAACTACATAAACCAGTTTTGGATAACCCTGTATTAGCAAGAATAATCACCACACACTTGTATTGGTAATAGTACTTTCCGTCGCTAGCCCAAAACTCAATTAACAAAATTGTCTGGTTGTGTAACTTATCGTAAATGTTTCTAAAGCTATAAAGAATAGATGTTATGAATTTATCAATTAAGTTGCTACGAAATGTCACGGACTTCAATTAAGTTTCGGCGAATGTGTCAATCAATCATTGCCCTATATTATAGCCACTCTCCATTCATCCATCCATCCTTCAGCCATAAGAAGTCCACTGCTGGACATAGGCCTCCTCTATGGATCTCCAATAAGACCGGTTGGAAGCGGCTTGCATCCAGCGTGAACCTGCGGTCTTAACGAGGTCATCCTACGCTGAGCTTGCCGGTACGTGGTCTCCACTCGAAAACTTTTCGACCCCATCGGTCATCGCAGTCCTCCGCGCTATGCGCCCTGCCCACTGCCATTTCAACTTGCCAATCCGTTGGGCTATGTCGGTAACTTTGGTTCTTTTACGGATCTCCTCATTCCTAATTCGATCCCACAGAGAGACTCCGAGCATAGCCCTCTCATAGATCGTTGGGCTACTTGGAGCTTATTAATAAGGCCCATAGTGAGAGACCACTCTAGTCTGTCTAGTTTTCTGAATTGGGAACCGTGAGTGTAGTTTCTTCGAGAGAAACCCAAGCGCAATGCAACAAGGTTCACAGTAGGTATGTATCAGTTTTCTAATAGTCAACTGATGGACCTACCTTACCCTTACCTTACCTACCATGGGCGATTGGGCCATATCCACTACATTGGCTCAGTGCGTGTTGGATTCAAATACGCCAAAGATTTCCTTCTACGGACGACCGTATGCATATTGTACTCTAAGTACTGTAGGTAACAAAAACATCACTACATAGTATAAAACAAAGTCGCTTCCCTGTCTGTCTGTCCATATGTGTTTATATCTTTAAAATTACGCAACGGATTTTGATGGGGTTTTTTAAAAAGATAAGAGAGTGATTCAAGAGGAAGGTTTATATGTAAGTATAATACACCTGTGCGAAGCCGGGGCGGATAGCTAGTTTATTTACCTTATTTTCTGGTATGTTATGGGTAAATCCGCATCGTGCTTACGGTGTCTTCTTGGAGATCCTATAATGGTCGCAAAAAATTAAATAGAATAGAAAATTATTTCAAAGCTGACAACTAGCTATAAACTAATAAAACTTACCTACATTACAAACCATAAGAAATAGCAAAACAATCGGCGGTAAAAGTCAAATTTTTTTGTTGAAAAATTGAAAGTGATCCCTTCCAGGCAACCTCTGTACGGAATGGAAACAAACCTTGAGATTTTGTAAACTGATCAGCGATCACGTTTATTGAAACCTAAATTCTGTCATGTTGTCAGATTCCAACAATAAGTTCAAGGGTGGCGCGCGCTCGTGGGAAACCGCCGAACAAGCAAAAGGCGGCGCGGAATCAGATGAGGAATCAAAGTTCCATGTTCTAAGACTAAGTACCTGCTAAGGTAGGTGCCTAATAGGTACGAGTAGATATAATAGCTCATAGCTATTACCGTTAGCTTTTTTTATTCCGTATAGGTTTGCGTTTGACTACATGTTTCCTGATGTTAAGCTGATGTGATCTGGGGTGTAGCACGCTTACCTAGAAGATACCTATTTACTCGGGATTTGAAGACACCCACGTTGTACTTTAGCGGGAAGACAGACTCAGGCAAAGCGTTCCAAATTCTGGCTGTTCGTATGAGGAATGAGGACTCGAAACGCTTGGTTCTAACGCGCGGAATGTCCACCATAAAAGGGTGGCGCTTTGGTCGCGTCTGTCTAGCCGTACGGTAGAAGAAAGAGCTTTATATATAACTAATTTTTGCTCGCGGCTTCCCCCGTGTGATATTTTGATTTTTGTGCTATGCCATAGGAACCTTAATTTTTTCGGGATAAAAAGTAGCCTATGTCAGTTTCCGTCTCTCAAACTAGGTATGTTAATGCTAAAAATCAAGCAATCTGTCGCTCCGTTGCTGCGTGAAAGAGGAACAAACCAATAAATTCACTTTCGGATTAATAATATTAGCATGAACGAACAGATATTAAATACCTACTAGTATAATTAGTCTATGATATTAGTAAGAAAAGGATGCATAAAGTTGAGCAATATTCTCCTCTTTAAATGAATGTCCTTTGCAAAGTAACATCTTGGGCAGTTGAAATAAAACGTCGCGTTAGAATATCAGTAGTAGATAGTAGATACCTACCTGCCCTGAAGTAATACCTAAGCGACAGGTTGCTTATCCGGTTTCATAAAAACCAAGCAAGACAAGTAAGAGTAGGACTCGCGCACGTAGGTTTCCGTACCTCCGCGTCATTTTTAGAGTTCCGTACCCAAAGGGTAAAAACTGGACCCTATCACTAAGACTCCGCTGTCCGTCTGCCAGTGTATGTCTGTCACCAGGCTGTATCTCATGAATGGTGATAGCTAGAACGTTGAAATTTTCACAGATGACATATTTCTGTTGCCGCTATAGGTAACAACAAATACTAAAATCAGAAAAAAAAAATTTAAAGGGGGGCTCCCATACAACAAACCTGAGATTTGCTGTTTTTCGCTCCATTTTAATAACAGTGGCAGGTAGATGCTTGAATTATTCACAGAAAGTATATTTCCTTCATTAATAAATAATTAAATTCCATATGGTACGGAATCCTACGTGCGCGAGTCTGACTCGCACTTGCCCGATTATTAAAACTGTGTAAGGTCTTAACCACAGATCAGGAAATTCTCTGGTCTGTGGTCTAAACTAAAGGTGTCTGCAAGATGGCTCGAAAAAAATACTTCGAAAAAACTTTCCAATGATTATTACAACGGCACCAGAATATTTATTATTTAGTATTGTTTTTTTGGTCATCTTATAGGTATGAAATCATAGATTTCGCGGAATGGGACATGTCTAGTTCTAGCGGGGACATAATTTCGAGCAAAACTTTGCAAAAACACAACTACGCGTAACGCCAATACTCTATGAGTAATACGAGTATTACACAATTATTCCTGACAAAGCACTAGGTACAAATCACTCATTCACATGTACACTTTTTTAAATAGGTAAGTATAAGTTTGCGTTTGACTACATACTGCCTGATGTTGAACAGATATGTTTAAAACTGCATCCTGCAACGTATGTTTCATGAAACATGCTTATTTACGGTGTAGAGTAAAGAGTAAGTAGGTGAGCCTCTTTAGATCTCTATTTTTACGGAACCCTAAAGATTTATCTGCCTATGTGACAATCAATTTACTAATGGTATAAGTATGAAACGAGTAGGTATTCACCTAGTCACCTACCAGTAGGCCTTCGTTACGAGAGAAATCTGGCCCTTTGCCCCGGTCACCGTCCGCTTCTCTCCACACAATCTTACAAGTGTGAGTAGGTTCCTAAATGAGCGCCCACGGGCATATTATGGCGTCACATCAATTTTCTGCCGCACATTAGCGTGCTCCACTTTTTATTGTGAATAAATGATGATGACGTTCGATGGCAAATGTCAAGGCTCTCTTGAAGTACCATCTTCAAATTGCACGGAGCTGCTTCCTAGAACGAGCTTCTAGGACGGCAGGTACCTGGTACTGCCAAGTCATGTTTTGGCATTTGAGCGCATCTTCCTAAAAACGCGCACTTAGATATGACAGGTTTTTTTACAACACATTTTAGATACTTTATTTCTAGTTTAATTCCTCATGTAGATCTTTAAGTAGATTTTTGGCTAAGATTTTGAATTAACTTTGCCAATAGAGTTAGAAATAGCCGTGGTAGCCTAGCGGTAGTAACACTCGTCTTATAATCATTAAATAGCAGGTCCAAATCTCGTATCGATAAGTTTAGGGATGATTTATATTAGAACGGGTCGTACGGATGGAAACATTCCATACATTTTGTGTAGTGCCCCGTTCGCGTTCAGGCCCGGATGGGACACGTAAGTACGACACAATGTATGAAACATGCCCTGTCCAGGCCCGTCCTAATGTTAATCATCCCTAAGTCCTATGGAACTTTTGCACGGATTTTCATACCACTGACATTTAAAATGACAGGAAAACATTGTGGGGCAACCTGCACGTCCGTGGAAGAAATAAGATGGCGTAGGAACATGTGACTCCACCAATCCGCATTTATGTTGTGCAGTGAAATACTAAAAAGGTCGGTACTATCCTTACTTTAATATTATAAATCCGAAAAGTTTGTTGGTTTGTTGGTTTGTTACTCTTGCACGCACCAACGGAGCAACGGATTGACTTGATTTTTGGCATGGACATAGTTTAAAAGGCGGAAGGAGCTTTAGGATACTTTTTATCCCGAAAAATTGCATAGTTCCTGTAGGACAGGACCAAAACCATCGAAAGCGAAACTGTCGCCACTATCACAAAGACGCTAAGTGATTAATTCCTCTATGACGCTAATATGGACTAACGAAACGTCACAGCCAAACGTAATTAGATGACAGGTGACATTGTCTGCAGACTTTTATAAATCACAAGTAGCATGGCAAGGGGACAAATTGTTTTTCCATCATTATTCACCCTACCTGCTTTTGCGAAGCAAAGACGTGTTTTTTTATCGTGTCCAATTTTAAGAGATAATTGTTGTGAAAGTATACCACAGTGCCTGAATAGTTGCTGAAATCATTCTGGATACGCCGGGGAGCAGTCGTAGTAAATAAGTGTCACTGGTAACTTGAATATTTCACTGCAACACGCTGCTGAAGTTTCACATTGGAGCATAACTTTCGATTTTATTTTCTGTTACCTACCCCACAACATTTTTGCATTCAAATAACAAACAAATTGATGACAGTCGACAGCAAGTATATATGACGTAACGATACGATACAAACGTCACATTTTCTATACGTCACTCGGACACTGACACTTTGAAGACGAAAACTACTTTTGCAAAAGTTGCGTTCACAAACTTTATTCATTTAAATATTTTTCTTTGTTCTTCTACAAATTGCCATTTATAATAAAATAAGATGAGCAATATAAATAAATGCTCGGCTTGCGATCGCACGATTCCAAATTTTGAAATTAAGACTTGTAAAAGTTGTCGATCTAACTTTCACTATCAATGCCTTGGTATAGCTCCTGATACCTTTTTGAAAGAGTCCAAACAGTATAAAAGCAATTGGAGATGCCCGAATTGTAAGGCCAAGGATAAGAAAGGTGACAACTCAAATACCCCGGTGAGATCTCGCATGGACTCGCCGACTAAAGATGAGCATGAATCTCAAAACCTCACCGATTTGAAGGCTTATTTCGATGCCAAAATCCTGGAAGTCTCAAATAAAATTACAAAAGACATCGAAAAAAAGATTGTTCTAGGAAGTAACGAGACGAATTCAAAAATACAAGACTTGTCAGAAGGAGTGAAATATATAACAAATCAGCTGGACGAGCTCAAAATAAAATATGAAGCTCAGTCCCAAGAAATTTTGATGCTTAAGGAGGAAAACAGTCTACTTAAAAACCAAGTGAAAGACATACAGGGCCGGCTGGCTACAATGGAGCAGCAATCAAGAGAATGCAACGTGGAGTTACAATGCGTCCCTGAAGCTAAGAACGAAAACGTATTGAACATCATCGAGAAAATTTGTCAAACCGTCGGATATAATCTTGGCGAAAATGATGTGCAGCATGTTCATCGCGTTGCTAAAATAAACAGCGACTCTCCTCGCCCTCGAGCCTTGATTGTGAAACTGGCATCCACGCATATCAGAGACAATCTTCTGGCCACAGTTCGTTTATTTAATCGTGAAAACAACCAGGATAAACTCAATACTGCGCACCTTGACATCCCTGGTGAGAAACGCCCTGTGTTCGTCTCGGAGCACCTCTCTCCTGCAAACAAGCAGCTGCATGCAGTGACAAGGGCCGCTGCTGCCGAGAAGAAGTACCGCTTCGTCTGGGTTCGTAATGGACGTATTTTCGTGAGGAAAGATGTAAAATCTAAGCCTATTCTAATCAAAGACTCAGAATTTGTCAAATCTTTATAATACTGTAGTAGTCACACAGAACACTCTTAAAGTGTATTATCAAAATGTAAGAGGCTTGCGAACCAAAGTTACTGATTTGTATCATAACACTATTTCGTATGATTATGATATTATAATACTAACGGAGACAAATTTGAACGATTCTGTCTATGATAATGAACTTTTTGATACCCGCTACAATACTTTCAGGCGTGACCGACATGATTCGGGTTCTCATAAAAGGGATGGAGGCGGGGTTTTGATTGCTGTCTTGAACGATTATGACGTCCTATGCAAACGGGATTGGGAGGCACACTCAGCTTGTGAAGATTTGTGGGTGAATATTAAATTTAAAAAAGGCTCTTCTATAAATGAGATTAACATATGTGCAGTGTATATTCCTCCACAAATTCAACTGGACTTTTTGGAAACACTTTTAAACAATATAACGCATGTGATAAATAACGTAGTAGCTTCAAATACACAGACTTTAATTTTTGGTGATTTTAATCTACCTCAGTTCCAGTGGATTAAAGATCCTGATTGCAACTATCTCGTGCCACAACCTGGTCCAAGCGCAAAAGACAGTTTATTTCTTGAAATCATAGAATTTAACAACCTCAACCAATTTAATGGCGTTTTAAATGGTAACAATCGGATTCTGGACTTGGTCTTCAGTACGAAAGGTCGAAATAAAATTACAGTAGTCGAAAATAACATCCATTTAACTAAACTTGATCTTCCTCACCACCCAGCGCTTCATATTACACTTAGTGTCGGGACATATAAATTTATCAAAAGAAAGGCTACCTTGACATATAAATATTTCAAATCAGATTACAATACGATAAATGAGTGTTTATCTCGGGTTGATTGGTCTCACTCACTTAATTCTTGTGTTGATGTAAACGAGATGGTTGATAAATTCTATGACATTTTTACGCCCATCGTTCGAGAACATACGCCATTACAATATTCAAAAAATGAACGCTATCCCGTTTGGTTTTCTTATCCGCTTATTAAATGTCTGAAAGAGAAGGCCAAATATCACACCAGATTTAAGATATATGGTAACCTTCAGGATAAACTCGCATTTGGGGATGCTCGCAAACGAAGTAAGACTCTGCTGAAAGAATGTTTTACTGCCTTCAAAAATAATAGTTCGTCATTTTTGAAAAATAGCCCCAAACATATATGGCGCTACGTTAAAAGTATTAAAGGAAATAACGCTACACTGCCGAACCAAATGTTCTTGTTAGATAAATCTGCTGTTGGAGGACAGGCAGTTTGTGACCTTTTTTCTGAACACTTCAACTCAGTTTATCATCATGCTAACTCAGCCGGAAACCAAAATTATACTGAGTCAAATGCTGACACTTCAAACGCCTCTCCTACTTTGAGTAGTTTGCAAATTGAAGAGTCAGAAGTCCTAGAAGCACTTTGTAAACTAGATCCTAACAAAGGAGCAGGACCTGACTCTTTACCATCCGTTGTATTAAAAAGATGCGCAGAACAGTTAGCTAAGCCTTTGTTTATTATATTCAATAAATCGTTGTGTACTGGAATTTTCCCTTCAAAATGGAAACTAGCCTTTATAACTCCAATACATAAAAATGGTGATTTGTCGCGTATCGAAAACTATAGACCAATCTCAATTCTTTCAGGCATTGGCAAACTTTTAGAGTCCTTGGTGGTCAAAAAAACTTATTGGCACATATCCCAATCACTAAATGTTAATCAACACGGCTTTAGACCAAAAAAATCTACTAGTACCAACCTTATCGGATATGTTAGTGATATATTAGAAGCTCTAGACGATGGAGGGGAAACCCATGCTATTTACACTGATTTTAGCAAAGCGTTTGATCTAGTTGACCACAATCTGCTATTAGACAAATTACACAAATTGGGCATTCACGGAACTCTCTTAAGATGGCACGAATCTTACCTAACAAATAGATCTCAACTTGTAGTCGTCAAGGGTTTTAAATCTGTGGAAACTTCGGTGCCATCTGGAGTTCCGCAAGGCTCGCATATGGGTCCTGTTCTTTTTGTAGGATTTATAGATGAGTTACCAAGAGTAGTCAAATCTAAAGTAAAATTATTTGCAGACGATCTTAAGCTCTACAAGCAAATACGTAGTGAAACGGATGTGGCAGATCTGCAATCCGACATAGACAGTATTAGTAATTGGTGTGCTAAAAATAAAATGAGCTTGAATGCCGCCAAATGTTTTTATATAAGGTTCACGCGAAAGCACAAACCTTTCGCAGCTAACTATACTATTGATAACACTGCGTTGAAAGAGGTCTCATCTATTCGTGATCTTGGTGTAATTGTGGATAGTCAACTCAACTTTCGTGAGCACATTGAGTCAATTTCTAGAAAAGCCAGCAAAATGGGTGGGTTCGTCTCAAGGCAAGCCAAAGTTTTTAATAATAGAAACCTTTCTTTACTTCTTTATAACAGTCTTGTGAGAAGTATTCTGGAATACTGCTCGGTCGTGTGGAACCCTAGTTATCAAGTACATGCGGACAGATTGGAGCGGGTTCAAAAACGTTTTCTCTATCACTTAGCTTTCATGGAAAATAAATGTAAATCGCTTCATTCATACAAGTCCAGACTCAAACATTATAAAGTGATGTCTCTTCAAAAGCGTCGCCAGATGACTGACATAGTAATGCTTTATAAGTTACTAAATGGTTATGTTGATTGTCCAGACCTGTTGGAGAAAATAACTTTTAAAGTACCAAAACCTTCTAGAAGAGTGCCTTGGAAAAATACTTTTAAATTACCGAGGTGTCGTACAAATATATTGTTGTATTCTCCCCTAGTACGTATGTGTTCTTCTTACGATAATGAAATCATACGCAAAAGTATCGATATATTCAAGTCAGGTTCGCTAGCCTCATTCAAATTTAATTTAAAATGTTTACTGAGACAGATTGATATTGATTAATTGTTTTTTTTATTTATTTATTTCGTTTTGTTTTTGTGAATATGTTCTCTCAAGAAGGATTTTCTTTTTTTCCGGGTAACATTTATAGTTAGGTATTTTTTCTATTCTTTTAAGATTGTATTCTATTTTTTGTAAAAGCAGGTAAATACTTATTTTATTAGTTTCACTGTGTAAGTTAGGTTCGTTTTTGAGGCGTTATGCTTGTAAATAAGGAAATAATGTTTTACTTCACCTGTGTAAGATTTAGGCATAAGGCTGTTTACGAACTTCCAATAAAAAAAAAAAAAAAAAAAAAAAAAAAAAATTATATCCCCTTGAAGAGGAAATAAAGTATGGATTGAAAATGACAACTGACATTAAAATTGGATAAAATGTTATTTTCCCTCTGCATGCTACGAGTACATGTTACTATGACGTTTAATACCAGGCCGTCATTTTGTCTGACATTAAAAATATTTTTAAATCTTCGATCATTAGAGGTTTAACATGTTTCTTTATTCTACCTTTATGGTACAGAATCATCATACTTTAATATTATCAATCCGAAAAGTTTGTTGGTTTGTTCCTCTTTGACGCAGCAACGGAGCAAAAGATCGACCTGATTTTTGGTATGGATACCTATGGTTTAAAAGACAGAAAGTGATAATAGGAAATTTTTTATCTCGAGAAAATTCGTGATTCCCTTGGGATAGGACAATAACTGTTTCTCAGCAATGGAGCAACGGATTGACTTGATATTTGGGGTGGGCATAGTTTGGAAGACGGAAAGTGACATAGGATACTTTCCATCCCGAAAAAATTGTGGTTCCCGTAGGACTTAACAATATTTTTTTCTCAGCAACGGAGCAACTTGCCTTGGCTTATTGCATGAATATAGTTTGAAAGACGAAAAGTGACAAAGGCTACTTTTTATCTCAAAAACTTTAACAGTTCCCGTAGGATAGGATAAAAACTAAGCGCCAGAAATAATCTGTCATGGCAAGTTTGGGACGTTCCTACATTTTTCGCACTCCTTCGCGGCACACAGCGCACACAGCGCTAGCCCAGACTCGGGCTCCGTAACGGAGCTCGCGCTCTCGCCATAATGACAGAGTGTTTCGGAGCACAAGACACATCGTCATCCACCACTCGGGACTAACCAGTACTGAACGTCAGACAGCATTCCAACGCCCTGTGCAGCGGGTCAGTCATAGTAGCCCAGCGCCTGCCTCTTCAACTGCAGAGGGCAGTGAGAACAGCCATCGCGATACCGACACACCTCTTCCCTTGCAGCCCCACTGCGTCTGCCAACACGTTGACGGCCTAGCGGAAGGTAGGGTAGGTGGCGGCACCCACACCACCAGTTCCATTTATCCACCGCGGCCCCTAATCTTCGGCTGTCATATCAGAGTCCAAGAAGCAGCCTTGCTTTATGAAACTAAGAAAGGTTATTCCCAGCAAGTAACTGGAGATAGAGAGACAGAAAGAAGCCACACCCAGCGCAGCAGGAGGAGCTGGAGTTCATATGCCTGGCAGACGGAGCAGCACTAGAGCAAAATCTTAACCGAGAAATTAACATATTTACAGACGGCAGCAAAATTAAAGGGAAAGTTGGGGCGGCATTATCCATTTGGGATGATGCCGCTGAGATCAGTACCCGCAAGCTAAAATTGGCTGATTGGTGCTCCGTGCACCAGGCCGAGTTATTGGCACTTCTTGAGGCTACCGAAAAAGCAACAATATTTTGTGACTCCAGGTCTACACTGGAAACGGTAGTTGGCGTATCTTCCCTCCATCCCTTAGCAGTAAATTCAAAGCTAACATAAAGTTACTACACGCACAAAATAAAATAGTGAAACTTTATTGGATTAAAGCGCACGCGGGGATGGAGGGAAATGAGAGAGCGGACCAGCTAGCAAAGGAAGCAGCACTGCACTCGAAGTGCAGACCTATTTACGATAACTGCCCCGTTTCATTCGTCAAGCGAGAAATCCGAAAGGACTCTCTTACGAGTGGAACCGGCGGTATCAGGATGGACACACAGCGGCGGTAACCAAAACATATTTTCCAGATGCAAGGGCGGCATACAAGATCGTAAGAGAAATAGCACCAGTGGGAATCATAACTCAAGTGCTGACGGGGCATGGTGGGTTTTCCCAATACTTACATCGATTTAAGTTGAGGGAAAGCCCATCATGCATCTGTGAACCCACAATAGAGGAGACTCCACTGCACATAATCTTGGAATGCCCAGTTTATGGAAAGCAGAGATTTGATTTAGAACAAAAAATTGGAATTAATCTAACACGTAAAAACCTTAAAAACAATTTTATCGAATTTTTGCACAAATATTTGAAAAAAAGCAATAATTAGGAACAAGTAGGTATAAACTTTGCTGTACCATTGTAATGTTTATTATAACTGCAAACAGCCAAAAACATTGAAATATAGGTATAGTTTTTATTCATTTGTAATGCAGACCCCTGATCATGTCAGGGATATTTCGCGATATAGTAAAAAAAATCCTCGGATGCCCGCAGCCCGCCTAAGTTGCGACACTCCTCATAAGGCATGCAACCTACTGGCCATCCTCTTAGAGGTTTCGCAGCCGACATAAACATAAGCCAAAATCAAAATATTACGCGGGCGAAGCCGCGGGTAAAAGCTAGTTATAAATAAAACACTTTAGGGAAGTCATTAATATAGTAAGAAAGTTCGTATAGGGCGGGTGGCTAGCCCTGGTGTCAGAGTTTTTAGGCTGCCTGAAGGCCTCTGGCTTGGCCTTGGATTAATATAACTAAGCGCTAGATGTAACTACAAAAGAATAGTGGCAGCACAGAGCTACGGTCCATACACGGCAGGAATCTAGCGCCCGCGGCGACAGCGCGCGGTAGATACCCGCGGATGAGAGATGACCGCGACCTTGGCCTCACCTCTGACCTTTCCCGCGCCACTTGTCGCCTCCGCCGCCGCCGTCCTCTCGCGACAACCTCCGCCATGTTGCTCCATGCTCTGCGAACATAAACACTCGACACGAGGGGCTGACGCATGCTACGCGATGGAACCCACTTCATTAGATGTTGGCTGTTGCCTGACGAGACCTTACTGTGACATTTTGAGTTTTATATAGATATTTATTTTTATAATTTTCTCAATTACATATATAAAAATCTCGTGACGCAGTGTTTGCCGTCAAACTCTCCCAAATTTTCCTTACCGATTTTAATGTCTTTTTTGTGTATCTTTGGTTGGTCTGAGAATGGTCGTAGGATATTTTGTATACCGACCCCTGAAATGATGACAACAAAGTTTGCCCGGTCAGCTAGTATAATAGTACCCGCCTTATTAATAGTCCACTGCTGAATATAAACCTCCCGAAGAGTAATTGCGCCATATCCACCACGCTGGCCCGGTACGGAGCAATAATATTAAGATAACCAGAAATGTAACTTTACGCGCTCTACTTCTTTTAGAGATAGCACATGTCTGAGTACCTACGATCCAAGTGTACATGCACATAGAAGGTTATATAGTATATATAGAAGGATATCTATCTATTTTGTTTATTGGAGCATTTCACAAATTAATTTTATTTTCAGACTTTAGCTTTAGCCAAAGGTTTGAAATTTATAGAAGCAAATAAATTATGTGCGTATTTTATGCTAAATAATGAATAATTTAAATCTATGATATAGAATCCTAATTTATAACTACTCCTCAAGGTAATTCTTCCGCTACATTGTACATATGATATAAAAAAGCGTAGTCATGTCTCAGCAAGTTAATTCAGGAAAATATTCTATTTCCAAGAAGTTATCTCGTACAGTTACACGAACAATGACGCGTCGGGAAATACCTACCACACGTGAACAAAAAGTGTCAAGTACTCGTACCAAGATAAACCTTCGGCACAAAGACCCTCCTCCGTCGGGTGGCGGATCTACGAAAATTCCGCCAATCGGATATTGAATTTTTCTTTATTCTTTTTTTATTTCTTTCTTTGCACAAGTAGTGTACCTACATAATAACTATTAAACTAATTGTAGTACAAAACATAGACCCCGTTAGGGCGCTGCAAGAGAACAATACTCTTAATTACTTATTACTCATTTATGCTAAGTCTAACAATGTAATATAGGTATTTATATAAAATTATTTACAATTTAGTAATAGAGTTGCAATATACCATCGTAATTTCACAAGCTATAGACAGGCTATTTAGGAATTTATTATGTGCCGCTCTCTTAAAATCTGCCGCTCTAATACGCGATTACGCAAATGGTAGTAATAAATGTTTGTGACTTAGATTCTACGCGGTGAAACATTATACTTACTATATCCTGTCATTTTTTTCTGTAGAAGTAATAATATTAATACCTAATATAAATAAAATTAATCTTCAAAGACAAAAATAAAAAAGATGTCAATAATTGGCCGCCCCCCTAAAAGCTGCTGCTCTACGCTCTCACCTACTCAGCCTATTCGTGAATCAGACCCTGCTTCCGTCACTAGTGGCGTTTGCTGGAACTCGAACCGGTAGAGGTTCAGAATTGGATTTATCACTCTATCTCCGGAATAACCAATATAAATAAAAAAAAGTTTTAAATTAGTACTGCCATACTGTGGTTGAGGACTTTGGTTTTTTCGAAACGATCGTAGAGACGTAGGCATAATATTAGTAGGTGGGTTTCTAAGGCTCGTTACTGCGACCGCCTGCTGGATGTTTAATTGCCCGTTTGTTGTAATGGTTATTAATATGTTGGATTTTGTGTGGTTTATTTATTTACTAGCTTTTTACCGGGTCTTTACCCGTGCGATATGAGTATCCAATGACTTTTTCCGACCTATAAACTCATCACTAAGAAACGAAAGTCCAACAAGCCAAGTTGATGCCTAAATTAATAATTATATATATACATGCAAAGAATGAACTCGTACCGTCACTCCGATGATGTGTGAAAGTGCAATTAAGAAACCAATATACACTTTGGGATTTAAAATAGCATTAAAAAATAAAAAGAGGTTCAGGTAGAGTAAGCATGTGAAACTAATAAAAATAAAGTGAAAAGTAAAAATGTACACTACATAGACATGCAAACTACAAAAGCCCTAAGTCCTCACTTAAAATAAAACGAATTAAACGCTGAAGAATTAGAAACAGCTGATTTTGTTCACAGAACAGAGCCTCTAACGATTTATTGGGCCATTTGTGTAATTTTGTCAAAGTAACCATGAGTGGAATGTGGGTGACCTCAGCTAATGCGTTTTATCTCTAAAACGGAATTGTAAATTTGTAGTAACTCGATGAAATTCGTCGTGTGCTGCTCGAGGGCTTGACCTCTTTCTAGTCTACTCGTAATGAGGTGTTACCGGCTGTCTTCCGCTCTTTCGGCATAATCATTTAATTGATAATGTTTTTAAACGATTTCGTAAGTGCTTCGGTCTTTTGTCAATCACAGGTAGTGAGATATGTTGTGTCACGGAACACGGAGTACCAGAGTGCCGGCCGCGTCTTGGGCACCACTTTATTTATGGCGGCTTCATTATGCCGTCGTTTTTAAGTTACTTAACTGTGAATAATATTTAGGAGAGTAATAGATTCAAATTGCTTACATTAAATGAAGCAGTATTTGGGTTTCATAACATCGTTAAACGTATGTACCTACATACTCGTAGTTGTAGTTGTAACCTGGTAGGTATGTACTCGTACACACGTAGCTTAATGTCTTAAAATGAAAGTACAAAAAATGTCTAGTTAACTCCGCTTTCGTTTGATTGTATAGAGAAAAAACGTACATGTTCTAATGACGAAACCGAATGCGTAGTATAGTAACGATGCTACAAAATGATGAACATAAAATATACTTGCACTATGTAGTGTACAAATACATAGTTCTTAAAATAAGACGCGTAATGCGTATATAATCTCAAATGCAAAGTTATACATAATATTAGTTTTTATTTATGACTGTTAGCGCGTTGATGTCTTTTGTATGAAGAGCTAGTTGAGCTCACAAATTTACAAGTTGCCAAAAGCAAAAGTGTTTCATTCATTTTTAGACGTTAGTACCTACCTGTATAAATGACTATCATGGAATTTTTATGAGCCATTTCCTTGTGAAATTAGATAGGTACATGAATGTGAATAATTTTATAACGTGAACTTCTAATTCTTTTTATGTTACCCATTGTAAAAACCAGACATTTGGCATTTTTCGATATGAACTTTAAACTTATTAACTACATTATTAGGGTTCGGTAGAGGCGTGCAAATCGATCCCTATAGCTACGGCACTCAAATGGTTCCTGTAGGTCAAAAATGTCTTATGTTCTCAAACAGAAGGTACACTATACAGTATAAATTTTTGTCAAGCTTTTTCGTTAAAAGGAAAAAAAATCGCGAAGCAAAGTGTTGCTTTAATCTTTACTGAACAAATACGAAATTTCAACTGTGGACTTAAATTATGTCAGGAGTGGACCTCACTCTCCGAAATACTTGGTAGAGTTTGGGACTAATTCAGGTACCCTATAGTAGACTATTTCGAGGCGATAACGGGAAATATTTCGGGCGTTCTTGGGAACTTTTGCTCCTATTAACGTTTTAGTATCGAATGTACCTATTCGTAGGTACAGCAACCTCACCTGGCAAAAATAACACAGATACATAGCCGAGAGAAACACTCATAATACGACCGAGCAGCTAAAGACCTAAGAGCCTCATTCACCCCATTAGTCATTTCGTGCGATGGAGCCACAGGACCTGAATATAACAGTAAAAAAAAACGCATGAAAGCTTAATGAGAAATGGGGAATAGTACATTGTTCACCGAGAGGAGAAAGTGACCGATTACCGTCGAGGGTGTCGTTTGAAACAAAGTTTGTTTTGTCGTTTTGGCTTTAAAACACCCGAGATCGGGAATCGCACTTTCTCTCGAGTGATACATAGTGCTTTATACTACACCTACGAGGAAAATAAAAAACTAAATCTTTACTAATTGAAATTTATATTGAAATTGTTGCAGTAAGTGAAGCTTAATGTAACACTTGAAAATGGCGCCAATGGCGTCTGCAATTTTCACATGTTCTTTTTTCAAATTGTTTGACACCATCCAACACAGCTAGTGGCCAGTGTCATTTTGCGAACTTGGAGATAAAAACTCACTGTAAAAACTTTTTGGCTTTTGATATTTAGGTTACCAGCGCATAGTCTTACCCAAAATTAAAAAAGAAAAACCACGTAAGAAATGGATTTTCATATACTTTTCTCTCCCGCTCAGATGCGTTTTCTCCCCGCATATTTGTTCGATATGCAATGACGTACTTTCTACCGTAAATTTGATAAAGTATCAAGGTACTTTCCGAGCAGGTGTAGTATAAATGCATATTCTCAATTAGTGTACTGGCTGAAAGTGGAAATACAAATCTCAGTTATAAGAGCAGTTTCATCGAGAGTAAGAGGCACGCAAAAACATGTCAGGGCCTTTCAATGTGAAGATGGAGCAGGAATACTTTACTGACAGTCTGATCTCGTGAAACAGAAATACCTACACGTGTTTTTTTTATAATTTTTATATGTATGTGTGCAATACTTAAACTATCATAATATCATTAAATGATGTTACTATAATACACCGTCACCTGTTCGTAGGTGCGATCGATTTTTCAGTCTGCTTTCTGGTTGGCAATATCTATGGATGACGCTACGGAATATTATTATGTCTCACAGTCAGAATATATTATGTATTGAAATACGATTGGGTGTTTCTTTTGAATAGTTTCCTTTGACTACATTAATTTTATTTCGCAAAATGGCAAAATCGTCTTGCATCGTGTACAAAATGCGAATAGCTCGCTTGAATTAATGTACCTTTACAATTTTTACGTTATTGTTGACTTTTCGAAAAAGGCTTAGCTGCTTTTGATAAAATTTAAATAGGACCACCTCGGGGTATAGGTAACCTTTCAAACTAAACAATTTTTATTATTCGGTTTTGATATGGCGAAAATATTGATGAACGTACACAAAAAATACATACAGACGAACATAGAACTTCCTTTTTGAAAGTTGTGTTTACTTTCAAAAACTTGAAATTCCTACGGAATTAAGCTACTAAACGTTTGTTTTCAAGTTTATGAGATAATGATAAAATACGTCGCCGAAAAAGAAAACATTGTAATAAAACGCCCGCTACATAAAACTGGAGCCTTGACCTTTACTTCTGTTCTAGAGTGCCAAAAAGCATATTCAAATAAAAACCATTAAATAATATTCGTGTCAAATTTTTTAAGTAATTTATGATTTTATAATATCGCGTTATATTGGTGATGGCAAAGTGTATATAGGCAAGTATAATAATAGGTTAATATTTTGGCCGCTTTGATCTATCCAACATAAAGAAGGGGTTTTTAATTTCATACTCATAGCCGTGATCTCTGGCTAAATGTAATTTGTAATTAACTAGATCCGCCCCGGCTTCGCACAGGTGTATTATACTTATAAACCTTCATCTTGAATCTTCATCTGTCTATTAAAAAAAAACGCATCAAAATCCGTTGCGTAGTTTTAAAGAAATAAGCATACATAAGGACAGACAGACAGCGGGAAGCGACTCTGTTTTATACTATGTAGTGATGATGCGTCAGTTAGTTTATCAATATATAAGTATAGCATTAGACGCGTTCATATTTTTATGTTTGTAAATCAAACAAAGCATAGTAAAGCGTATGAAAGAGCATGCGCGAGTAGGGTCTCTGAAATACATATAGGTATTACTAGCGACCCGCCCCGGCTTCGCACAGGTGTATTATGCACTAGATTTTGCCCGCGGCTTCGCCCGTGTTAGATCAGGGTTAAAAGCAGCGGTTACTTTATCTATTTTCTACCAAAATATTACTGTTAGGATGGAAATCTTACTTTTAACTAATGCAGCAACCCTGATTCTAACTTAATAACAAAGAAACTCTTCAATCTGATCCTTTAAATGTTTGTGAGGGTAGTTACCTAACTTGAGGTTTCTAAATTAGTAAAAGAAACAAGTAAATAAGTTTACTTTGTATATTTTTTATACTTCATGGGTCCCTCGAGGGTACCACCATGTATTGCAATAATTATGCCACGTTCGCAAGGCCCTAGACGTTTTGAGAAGAAGTGGCAAGAAACTCAAGACGCCATCAGTATAATCTTTTGATGCAATATACAATGATCAGTCTCCTTAATTTAGATATTACACAAAGTACTTAACTTTAGCAACATGGCGACGTCCACTCGGCTTGGCTTCGAATATAAAAAGGTACCGACACTCAGCATAACTAGCTAAGCAAGACTTCAACGTTATTATCAGAATACCGGGAGAACACCAAGAGAGATTCAAAGATACTAAGAGATATTAGGAGACGAAGCCGCGCCAACAGACTGTTTTATACTGATTTCACAAGCTCCCAACATGCCTTACCACCACTGCTCGATGTAAACATTACTAACAACCAATAGGGAACGAGCAAGATGGCGGGCACGGTGGTAGCCTCCATTTTACACAATTGTTAAACATAAAATCATCTTAAACTGTATTTCATACTTATTAGAATTATTAGAACAATTATTAATACGTTTCAAGTCATCTATAACATTATGAAATCACAGTATTAAATAAATGGTGTATGTAAACAACAATGGCCGACATTCGGACGTCATGATATTTCTGAGTTCCATTTAGCTACTTACAATTAGTCTTACATTACTTAATACATTTTGTAATCGTTATTAATATTATTATAACATTATTAATCTAACACGGCCAGCCTGACAGTACTTCGTCCTCGAAGTACAAACAACCTCATCTCCACCATTACACTACAATAAAACTTAATACCATATTGTATTGTTGATGATATATTATTGTGTTTTTTATTTCATATCATATTTTACTATTTTATTGAGATGAAACTTCTAATACGACTTCCAACAAGGTTGCGTTATAAGTTAAATTAATAAGTTAGATTTAGTTGAATTTATAAGCTAAATTAATCAAACAAAAACCAAAACACCTCGTCCATCGACGGAGAAAGTAAATACCGCGGGCTAACTTGACGCCAACGCCATCTACCTCTAGTTAAGAGTTAACTACTAAATTTCACTTCTTCCGCGCGGAGGGACTCCACGCACAATTTTTATTTTTATTTTCGATGTCAAATGATCTCCCACTCAAACCATCCAATGATTACGTGGAGAACATCTAACAAATCAATCACAATTTTATTATTTGTAGGATCCGTTAACAAAGCCTTTTATTTGTTTATATTTTAAAGAATAAAATCTTAATTTCAAGTACCCTCAATATTTTTTCAGCACCTTTAAAAATTGGTTTGCCATTATCTCGACAAGATATAAATAATTTGTTATTTTTCAGAATGTCAATAAATCAACTGATACACACCTAATTCTGCATCATTAAATAGGAGATCTTAGTCAAGTCATTTCAGTCAAAGTAACACACAGTTCACCCTTCATAAACTTTTTCCGGCCATACAGGACCATTCCATATTTAGCCAGCATTTCAAACTTTCCAATTTCTCATTCCACTGTGACACTGTGTTCTTAATATTGTAGTCAACAGATTTCCCAATAATGAAGCAGCTATGTGAATCAGCTAACTATTGTTTGCATTTTATTTTTCACTTTTCTCGTTTTACTGAAGGTTTACGTCTTTTTCAGACCGCTCGGTTATTCTGACACATTTATAACCAGTTGTCTTTCAAACTTCCCAATATATATATTTGTGTGGTATGTATGGTCTTATGTCGTTAGATAAAAATAATTACAAAATGAACAGAAACTTTCGTTTTGTCAACTGATCCCACATTACAAAATAGACAAATTATGCAAAACATTTTCTAATTATATATAAGAGGGCTCAGCCCCTTACCTCCTTTATCGTCAGAGCACTGTATTCACTTCACTATTTTAGTGATACACTTCACTATTTCACTGATTCACTTTACTTGGCCAGGAAGCCCAGTAGTTCTGGGACCTGGAGCCACGCGGCAGAATTTCCCAGGCAATCATTGCCAAGAAATCGAGTAGCCGCTGCACAGGTAGCCTTTCAGCATGGATATGCAAAAATCTTGTCGGGATTCTCTGAAATACAATGAACGGCATTAATGTGGGTCATTCGGCACCACTTCTGATGTTAGATCAGGGTTAAAAGCGGCGGTTACTTTATCTATTTTCTACCAAAATATTACTGTTAGGATGGAAATCTTACTTTTAACTAATGCAGCAACCCTGATTCTAACTTAATAACAAAGAAACTCTTCAATCTGATCCTTTAAATGTTTGTGAGGGTAGTTACCTAACTTGAGGTTTCTAAATTAGTAAAAGAAACAAGTAAATAAGTTTACTTTGTATATTTTTTATACTTCATGGGTCCCTCGAGGGTACCACCATGTATTGCAATAATTATGCCACGTTCGCAAGGCCCTAGACGTTTTGAGAAGAAGTGGCAAGAAACTCAAGACGCCATCAGTATAATCTTTTGATGCAATATACAATGATCAGTCTCCTTAATTTAGATATTACACAAAGTACTTAACTTTAGCAACATGGCGACGTCCACTCGGCTTGGCTTCGAATATAAAAAGGTACCGACACTCAGCATAACTAGCTAAGCAAGACTTCAACGTTATTATCAGAATACCGGGAGAACACCAAGAGAGATTCAAAGATACTAAGAGATATTAGGAGACGAAGCCGCGCCAACAGACTGTTTTATACTGATTTCACAAGCTCCCAACATGCCTTGCCACCACTGCTCGATGTAAACATTACTAACAACCAATAGGGAACGAGCAAGATGGCGGGCACGGTGGTAGCCTCCATTTTACACAATTGTTAAACATAAAATCATCTTAAACTGTATTTCATACTTATTAGAATTATTAGAACAATTATTAATACGTTTCAAGTCATCTATAACATTATGAAATCACAGTATTAAATAAATGGTGTATGTAAACAACAATGGCCGACATTCGGACGTCATGATATTTCTGAGTTCCATTTAGCTACTTACAATTAGTCTTACATTACTTAATACATTTTGTAATCGTTATTAATATTATTATAACATTATTAATCTAACACCCGCATGATATTTCGAGGCCCTACCTTACCACCCTTAACCCTTAAAGGAGTTAAAAAAACAAAAAAATTCGATTTGACATTTGTTCGATTCGACAGTTCTTTTTTGACATTTCTTGGAGCGCACGCTAGAATAGCTCGCAGAGTGCAGAATTTTTACTAGGTACTTACTTAACACATATTGTTATAATATGGAAAATTTACGCAATATCATTATAATTTATAGTCTATGTGTTATTCTGATATATATAAGCTATATAATTGCAAAGTTTCATCTCAATCCGTTCAGTAGTTTTTGCGTGAAAGAGTAACAAACATCCGTACATCCATCCTTCCTTACAAACTTTCACGTTTATAATATTAGCAGGATAGTAGGATATAAACCGTTCTCTTAAATCACTCTATCTATCCGCATCAAAATCCGTTGTGTAGTTTTAAAGATATAAGTATACATAGGGACACAGCGGGAAGCGACTTTGTTTTATGCTATGTAGTGATACAAGTTGCGACGTAACGGGCCATATCTTCATCATTATTACATTGTTAGATTTAGCATAAATTAGTATTAAATAATAATTAAGAATATTTAATTGTACTCCTGCAGGCAGCGCCCTAACGGGGTCTATGTTTTCTACTTCGATTAGCTTATGAACTAGGCTGTTATAATGTACACTACATTGAAAGGCAAAGAAATAAAGAATTAGGTATTTTGTTTATTGACGACTGCAAAAATAAGCGTCTAATATTTTTTTGATAATATACCTAATCTAACAAATAAACCAATTATTTTGGCTAGTCATCTAGCCTTCAAATAAAAATAACTTTTTATTTGAGCATCAAACAAATTGACATTGCAATAGACTAAACACGTTTACTTAATTTACGACCACCCACAGTATACAGACGTAGATCGACCAAATAGAGAGACTAGGAAGTCTGCATACGCGCCGCTTGCAACCGAGCCTTTTGGAAACAGTTGCTGGTGAAGGAGGAGGTGAAGGAAGAGGTGAAGGGGACAATCTCCACCCAGTTTGCCCCAACTACGACTTAAATACAAGTAACAGAGACTTTAAGAGGTATGTATACATAGTAATATATTCCCAAGTAGCATAAGCTTCTATAACCAGGGCTTTTTATCACCAAACAGTAATATAGTAGACCTATAGTGGTAACCGTTATCACTGCTTGTACTATAAAGGTTTTCAACAGAGCGGTTTGGTTCTATAAGATAAAAGAGCATTTAAGTTCTTTAAATTAGCTCTTAAAACGTCTACAGGACCATACAAAAGAATACTTAAAGTGTTGCTCTATAATGGGTGTAAAATATGCGATTATAGTGCTATTTAATACTATAGACAACCTGAAGGACACTTTTATGTATCTATTTGGCACTAATAATGCGTCAAAGTTACTTTTATAGTACTAGCACTGTAGAAGTGTCAAAAACTCTATTACAAGACAAATTTGCACTGTAAAAGTACCTTGTACAACAATTTCGTAACGTTTTAGCGTTTTAAAAGCTCCCTAAATATGTCTATGGTGCTAGTTCTGTAAAAGCCATGAACATTTTTCTATAGTACTAAATAGTACCAAAAGGACTCCTGGCGCATCTTTTAAATAACTTATATTTTAAATTGTTCTATAAGTGAGTTTGTGTTACTGCTACACAACTAAAACATACTATAAATGTACTAAAATCTACAATTAATGGACTAATTAGATCTATACTAGCTTTTCAGTATCTGTTAAATGACAAGTACTTCATAACTGGACTTTATATTTAGATAACAAAACTAATAGCCCGGGAGGTATGTGCAATAAATATAACTAGGTACTTTCTAAAAGCTGAATTTTCGGTATGTTACGAGTATGATGGTGAACAAGAATACCCGAGAGTCAGTCAGCTAGAATACTTAGCGTTTGATGAGGATAGCCGTTAGAATTATTAAAATAAAAAATAAGTATCTTGCAACTACTTCTAATACCTGAAAATTGGTGTACGGGTAGAAAAATAATTTAAAAAAGTTTAATTACCAAAAATTACCTGAAACTTTTAAAGCCTGCTTGACTTGACAGACCTTATTACTTACAATCTCTGTCAGTCAGGACTTAAAGCAGCGCCGCTTTAAATAAAGCCTAACTGACAGGCTCAGTTACATGTTTTTTTTTTTATTAATTCATACAGTTTTTCCCTCCAACCGCTAAACGTCCCAGCTGACTGACTCCGTGGTATTTTATTACACCACCTTGATAGCGTAATACCAAAAATTCAGCTTTTAGGAAGTAGTTGCATTTTTTCCGCTTACCTCCCGGGCTATAATTTGTGTTAGGTGAAAAAAATGGCTGACGTTTTTTGTCATGGCAGCTCATTAACAGCACGGCTGGAGCTAATAAGCACTATAGCAGCCATAGTCGGAAGAAGTTCTTATTTTAATAATTAAAAATTAATTAAAACAAGAAAATTTTGAGGGCGCATTTTCAAATTTGAAATCAGTATAATGACTTTAGCGACACAATTATTTTCGCAAGTGCAAGTTACTGCAGATTTATAGTCCATGTATTGTAGTTATGTCCTTTTAATTACGTGTCACGTTTATCAACAATGGCTGTAGTGACATAAAACATAAACTTACCGATTTTTGTTTTCATGAAGAAAACTCACAAATTGCAAGCAATTGTAATAAAAAAGATCATTGGAATCGTTTTCGGTGCACAATAACACTTTAAATAGGTTTTTGGTTACTTTTATAGAGCAAATTTATGTCAAAAACGTTGCAAGTAGAGCTATTTTAGTACTAAAAAGCGTTTCTTATCACTTTTACATCTCAACTACAGAGCTGATTTATCACCGTGACAGCCTCTATGTAATGATTATAGAATAAATCAGTGATAATACTAGGGCCTTTTCGGGGTTCTGTAAACGTTTACAAGACTATTATAGTGCCAATCATGAACACTAATTAGCACGCTCCAAAACGTTCTCAGGTCTTTTATAGTACCAGATTTTGTTACTTGGGTTATATTTATCTATACCTACTAAACGATGTAGAGCTCATTGCGTAGTTTGGTTACCATTGCCCTGAAGCCGGGGAACTAGAATACGGCATCGGTATCCCCTGCCTGTAGTAAGAGCCTACTAAAAGGGGACTTCTGGGCCCTTGAGTGGTCAGAGAGCGGGCTCTGGCCATCCACTCAAACGGGCCCGGGCAGGACGACAGTGTGTGTGGCAACGATGTCATAGAAGATCGCACAAGCCTAGTTACTAGTGGAGTAGTCGTACAAAATACTGGGAGCACAGGTGCGTTCCTTTGGAGACTCCGGAGCTCCCAAGAGGGCATAAAGGCTGGCCACCGAGGGGGTTTTAGTGGATACAATCCACGGCGGACTATGTGACCCGCCTGTGTTAGATCAGGGTTAAAAGAGGCGGTTACTTTATCTGTTTTCTATTTAAAATATCATTGTCAGGATGGAAATCTCACTCGAAACCAATGCAGCAACCCTGAATCTAACATTATAACAAAGAAACTAATCAATCTGATCCTTCAAATGTTTGTGGGGGTAGTTACCTAACTTGAGGTTTCTAAATTAGTAAAGGAAACAAGTAAGTAAGAAAACTTTGTTTATTATTTTACCTCATGGGTCCCAAGAGGGTACCTCCATGTATTGCAAATACTCTAAGCCACGTTCGTAAGGCCCTAAACGTCTTGAGAAGAAGTGGCAAGAAACTCAGACGCTATCAATATGATCTTTTAATCTTTTGATACAATGTACAATGATCAGTCACATAATTTAGATATTACACAAAGTACTTAACTTTAGCAACATGGCGACGTTCACTCGGCTTGGCTTCGAATATAAAAGTACCGACACTCAGCATAACTAGCTAAGTGAGACTCAGGGCGACAAAGATTTGTCCAACGTTATTATTAGGATACTTGGCGAACACTAAGAGATACTAAATGGTACTAAGAGATATTAAGAGACGAAGCCACGCCAACAGACTGTTTTATACTAATTTCACAACCTCCCACCATGCCTTACCGCCACTGCTCGATGTCAACATTTACACCGACCAATAGGGAACGAGCAAGATGGCGGGAACCGAAGCAGCCTCAATTAAACACTACTTTTATACATCAAGCCATCTTAAACTGCGTTTCATACTTATAAGAATTATTAGAACAATTATTGAAACATTTGAAGTCATCTATAACACTATGAAATCACAGTATTAAATAAATAGTGTATGTAAACAATAATGGCTGACATTCAGACATCATAATATTTCACAATCTTATTTAGTTACTAGCAAGTCTTAAATTACTTAATACATTTTGAAAACCTTATTAAATATTATCCTAACATTTTAAACTATCTATTCTATCTATAACATTATAAAATTACAGAATCTGATACAATAGTCAATATAAACAACAATGGCGGACGCCATGTTATTTCTCAGTTTTATATATAACGGGACAATAGCTTTAAGTTTATTTTTAAATAATGCCACTTAGTATAATTTCGAAGGACTAGGAATGGAAGTGGCAACATTCCTGGGGTAACGCTTGTGACAAACGCTGCTGATTGATTCTAAGGAGGTTTCAAGTGACACTGACATCTCATGATCGGCCGATGGGCGGGAAAATGCGAGGTGACATGTCAGATGTCAGTTGTGGGTGTGTAAGTTGTAAATAGAGCTTGTTCGGAAGAGGTTGTGGAAAACTGAGATTAGAACGGTTCAAGCTTGGTGATTCTTGATAGAATGGTGGCAGCGTGCGTTACGCTGCGGAACGCCATGTCCTTCGCTTAAAGTTCTCTATAATTGTAATCATACGTAATCTTCTGTGCAATAAACTGATTGTTCGTGACGTCGCCTTTATCTCCTCGCCCGCTAAACCCACGCCACGCCACACTGAAGCATTGTTGGGTCAGTGGTATAAAACAGTACCACATTGAAGCAGAATCATAACTGATGCGGTGCCTTTTTATGGATCCGACATATATTTACTAAAAAGTCTGATATTACTTAATGCACTTGGTAATCGTTATTAAATATTATCCTAACATTTTAAACTATCTATTCTATCTATAACATTATAAAATTACAGAATCTGATACAAAAGTCAATATAAACAACAATTGCGGACGCCATGTTATTTCTCAGTTTTATCTATTTACTAAAAAGTCTGATATTACTTAATACACTTGGTAATCGTTATTAAATATTATCCTAACATTTTAAACTATCTATTCTATCTATAACATTATAAAATTACAGAATCTGATACAATAGTCAATATAAACAACAATTGCGGACGCCATGTTATTTCTCAGTTTTATCTATTTACTAAAAAGTCTGATATTACTTAATACACTTGGTAATCGTTATTAAATTAACATTTTAAACTATCTATTCTATCTATAACATTATAAAATTACAGAATCTGATACAATAGTCAATATAAACAACAATTGCGGACGCCATGTTATTTCTCAGTTTTATCTATTTACTAAAAAGTCTGATATTACTTAATACACTTGGTAATCGTTATTAAATATTATCCTAACATTTTAAACTATCTATTCTATCTATAACATTATAAAATTACAGAATCTGATACAATAGTCAATATAAACAACAATTGCGGACGCCATGTTATTTCTCAGTTTTATCTATTTACTAAAAAGTCTGATATTACTTAATACACTTGGTAATCGTTATTAAATATTATCCTAACATTTTAAACTATCTATTCTATCTATAACATTATAAAATTACAGAATCTGATACAATAGTCAATATAAACAACAATTGCGGACGCCATGTTATTTCTCAGTTTTATCTATTTACTAAAAAGTCTGATATTACTTAATGCACTTGGTAATCGTTATTAAATATTATCCTAACATTTTAAACTATCTATTCTATCTATAACATTATAAAATTACAGAATCTGATACAATAGTCAATATAAACAACAATTGCGGACGCCATGTTATTTCTCAGTTTTATCTATTTACTAAAAAGTCTGATATTACTTAATACACTTGGTAATCGTTATTAAATATTATCCTAACATTTTAAACTATCTATTCTATCTATAACATTATAAAATTACAGAATCTGATACAATAGTCAATATAAACAACAATTGCGGACGCCATGTTATTTCTCAGTTTTATCTATTTACTAAAAAGTCTGATATTACTTAATGCACTTGTAATCGTTATTAAATATTATCCTAACATTTTAAACTATCTATTCTATCTATAACATTATAAAATTACAGAATCTGATACAATAGTCAATATAAACAACAATTGCGGACGCCATGTTATTTCTCAGTTTTATCTATTTACTAAAAAGTCTGATATTACTTAATACACTTGGTAATCGTTATTAAATATTATCCTATCAACTATTAGGGAATAGTTGATAGGATCACAATCACTTTAACCACGGAATAACACATTGATAAACAATATTACAAACACAACAAGCAATGGCGGATATCGTGTCTTGATTTGTCTATTCATAAAAATAGAAGGTAAACATATAGTTTTAGACCAATAAAGGAAGCACAGCGGCCATTTTAAGTAATATAGATATATTATAATAAAATCCCTAATCTAACACCTGCACCCTAAAGCAGTCGGGCATCTTTCGAAGATTCCCCACGTAAAACAAGGTGTTCGTTTGCGATCATCGAAGTCAAACAACGTTCAGCACGGTCAGTCTTCGGATGGGTGGTCGTGGGTGGCATTTAAAACTGAGCGCTACCGTGGCTCGGATGACACTATGTCAAAGGCCTTCATTGCTTATATTCTTATATGCTTTTTTTGCATTTTTGGGTTGATTTATAGTAGAGCTTATACATAATTAACCGACTTCCAAAAAGGAGGAGGTTCTATGTTCGTGTGTATGTATTTTTTTGTGTATGTTTATCGATAATTTCGCCAATTGTGAACCGGATCGAAAAATTATTTTTTAGTTCGAAGGGGTATACTCTCGAGATAGTCTCATTTAAATTTTACAGCAATCGGCTGAGCAGTTTTTGATAAATCAAGAATAATGTAAACAATTCGAGCGAAATATTCGAATTTTGCACACGATGGCAAGCGGTTTTGTCATTTTTTGTGAAAAATAATTATTTTGAGAAGGTATTCAATAAAAAAATATTTATTATATAAATCTAAACATTCCTGCATTACAAAGCAACACCTTGTATAATTCTATTGTAAATAATTAAACGATATGTTCACATTTATAACGTTTGGCAGACATAATTCTTTGTTATGTAGTCTTTCGATAGGTAATAAACCATACGAAAATGGAAAATGCTTTCTATGCTACAGGCAAAGAATATATAATAATCTACAGGTAAGATATTGATTTGATTATCTGAATAGTTTTGGACAAGTAGTCGAGCCGAGTAACGCATGATTCACATTGCGTTAGCTGGTGTGTTCTACTCTACATTGTACTCGTACCATGTAGAGAAATTTAGAATCTCTATAATTTGCGTGTTGCGTAATCGAACTTTGACCTTCATGAGTTATTTTCCAAATGGTAGTATAACTTTGTAATTATAAAATAATTACAGTCGTCCTTCGTGAGCCTATGTTTAGCAGCGGATTATTTAAAGGTCGTTACAGTACCTACATTAGAAGTACAACAAACGTACAGTATACATATAACGTACACTTGTATGCTTGTTCGTACAAGCAATGCATATTTTTATATTCAGTATTCAAATATTTATTGCACCAAAAGTAACTTAAAATATTAACATACACAATTGGTATATGAATAATACAAAGTACACTTAAGGACCCTGTTCTATAGGGCATCGCAAATATATAAAAGTTAATTGTTACAGTCTACGTATAAATCTAATTTACTACCTAAATTCTTAGAGAATAAATAACTACTTATAAATACTCTAAGCCTAAATTACTTATAAACTAGTTAGGAGGATATTATGTAATATCTATTACTACGAGTATTACTATTACTTTTGGTGCAATAAATATTTATCTATTATTTTTGTTCTTATATTATTACAATATTTTTATAATGTATGTTTGTATAGTGTCTAAACAGGTAACCTCTTGATATTGTGTTTTATCGTCAAGATACTCTTGTATGCTGTAAAAGGATTGTTTTAATAGTAGGTCAGTTACTTTTGGATTTTAAGGCATTTTCGATTGGTTCTTCTCTTAAAATTTGGGGAGTTTATTAATAAGTATAATTATATAATGTGTAGTGCAAAAGCTTTTTATGTAGCAGAGAGCAAAGCTGGCTGTAGTGTATGTGTGTGTGGGGGTGTCGCGGTGGTCGATCGGCCGTCAGCACGGCAGTAGTGTCGCGGCGCGAGCGAGCCGCGCCTGTGTCCAGCAGTGTCTGTGTACGTCCCTCGTCCGGCTCGAGTCCGCACGATGCGCGCGCGCACGCCCCGAGCGCTCGCCTGCCTGCTGGCCGGCGCAGCGATCCTTCTTACTGCACCTGGTGAGTTGCCTTGCATGGCTCCAAAAACCAGTCCTATGACACCCTCATTGACTAAGACGAAGGGCTTTAATAAAACATTCTGCCCCATTCAATTTCCGTTTTGACTTGCATCTGAGAGTTTAAAATATTACGCACGTTAGGAATTTAAATTTGAAACAGCGCAGAGAGTTTCGTGGTGGCGAATCTTGATTTTACAATTTCATAAAATAACTGAAACTACAGAAAGATAAAAAAATTACAATTTAAATCACTTCGGGCTAACCGGCTAATTTTAATAGTGTTCTTAGCACAAAGCAGAACAAATTACCTACTGGTATCCATAACAGAGGCGGATTTACACATTTGCCATAAGGTATAGCTACAATTCGAGATTCTAGGTCATAATTAGGAACAACATTAATTTATATTTTGGTCAATCTAATGTAACGTTTCAATTTTGTCGATCTAGGCTTCAACCTATAGAGCTTATTGGCAAAGCCGCTACTGCTGAAGTATTTCTGAGACTGCCAATGACCACATAAAATACAGGCAGCTGAGACGTTTTACTACCCGTTAGAGTACGAAGCCATTACGCAGTGTTTTACAAAAAAAAAACACATTTTTCTCGTCTTACAAGATACAATTATGACGTTTTAATAGATCACTGTTGAACACAAACGTAAACATGAAAGTTGATCAACAAATCGTCTAACAAGGAGCTTTGTATCATTGCACGTATTATTTGTTATTAGTGCGATCTATACAAAAATTCATGTAGATTGATAACTTTGACACTAATTTTGACCTTATGATTAAGATTAAGAATATATTAAGAAGCCGATGTCCTATAGAATAAAATATTAAGTATTTAATGCGTCATTCGCTCCGATAAATTGTGCAATTTGACAGCTACTTTACATATTTAACTTGTAGAAGAATAATCGGCCAAGTGCGAGTCGGGCTCCCGCATGAAGGGCTCCGGACAGTGGTAGATATGGGTGCCCCCTTAATTTATTTTATTTTAATGTTATAATTCATTTTAGAAGGGTGTATACAACTTAATAATCTGTGAATGTTTCAAGCAGATGCTTGATTAATTACGGTGACCGGTAGATACCGGTCACCGTTATTAATTTAGAGCGAAAAACGGCTGAAAATTTTGGTTAGTTGTATGGGAGCCTCCCTTAGCTATTTTTATTCTCTTTTTAGTATTTGTTGCTATAGTGGCAGAAGAAATACGTCATTTGTGAAAATTTCAACGTTCTAGCTATAAATACTAAGCGCCACACAAATCGGCGGCCGCAGATGACACTTCGCCGTGATTCGCTCATTATTGCGCATGTGTGCACAGTCCATAGGGAGCGCGCGGGAGGCATGAAGTTGGCGGGCGGGTGTGCCCCGGCGCGAGTCTCTCTGGCTCCCGCGCATACCTACGAGTATATTTCGGCTTTTGCGCAGCGTTCTGCGCATAACTTCCCATCCGCCGATTTGAGTGGCGCTTAGGCGCGTATTCCGGTTCATTAGATAAATATAATAATAATAATAATAATAATAATGATTTATTGACACAAATTAATTAATTACAATTTTGCTAATAAACTTAAAATGTATGGAATTTAACATAATTTACAACTTAAAATTAACTTATTTATTAGCTACAACTTCTTGAGCTATGGATTGCCGAACTAAGCTTTAAGCTTGTGTCTCGGAAACATTCTCTTCTCTTCTCTTCTCGGTTCATTAGATAAAGCCTGGCAACAGACAGACAGCGAATAGGGTCCCGTTTTTACCCTTAATACCCCTTGTGTACGGAACCCTAAAAAGTCGGTTCTACGAATTAGAAACAAGTTATGTGACACGGGCCGGTCCTCTCAAATAACAATGTTAATCTCGTGGCCTTGGGATAATGTCACCACATAGGTACTATAATGTCATTTCTTATTATTAATTTAATTTTATGAACATGAGATATGTAACATGCTGTGTTATATAGGAAGTATACGATACGAATTTAGATTCTAGACAATATATTATATTTATGTGAACTTAGCTCAAATTAAGTGAGTAGGTATTTGATCTTACTTTGTCTGAAAAGCGAATGTCGTACTTATGCGAGGCCCTCATGGCGTAATTTGACTCCGTGTTTGTGAGAGATCACCGAAGTTAACGGTCAGTGTTCACCAATCTGATGGCATTTTATAACTGAGCCCTGCTGTGACTCCAATGACACGTTAGATTGTGGGCTCTGCTTATTTTTACCGTTTATGGCTAAACGGTAATTATGTTGAAATGTAATGAAATGAAAATGTTTATTGTCCAGAGTTACGTCCATAAGAAACAAATTACAAATTATAAAACATAACACATCAAATCCTAAATATAAAACATTACATAATTAAATTTAGAAAACAAGGTTTATATTAAAATTAGGTAAACAATAGTAATAATAATTGAAAATAAAATTTAAATGATCTATGTAATGGGAGCGTGGTATGCTCTCCAAGTGTTATGTAAGGGACTGGAGTCCCATTCTCGTACCGCTGCCACCAGGGAGTGAAGGGAGCAGCACAGAGCCGTGCGAGTGGCGGCCGAGCGCGCCCGCAGCAGCGCCTGCAGCCGGGCGCGCGCCCGCCGCGAACATGTGCACCACCGCGGCAGCCGGAACATGGCGCGCCACGCGTCATTGTTATACTGAACCCTCATCTCGCTCAGCGCCCCGCGCGAGTGGTTCGTCCACAACTCCACTGTGTACACGCTCGTACAGTAGCTGATAAAGAGCTGTTTACAGGGTCGCTGCATCTGTAGAATCTTCTGGCCAACATGTTCTCTGCCTCTCTATGTCGGCGTGATCTGATAAGTCGGAGGAGATTAAGTGCCCGAGATGTTTGACTTATATTAAAAAAAACATTTTTTTTAAAGATTTCTCTGAAAATTTACTTGCCAAGAAGAATCAAACGAGCCGAAACTCGATAGGGTTGCGCAGTTTCATTACAGAGTTCCTATGACCACCTTCCAGTTCCATCATCAGACCCCGGTTACCATTGAAATACAAACTACTTACCAAGACCATTCAAATGAACCCAAACTCGATGAGGTTGTGTCGTTTCATTGCTAAGTTCCTTTGGCCACCTTCAAGCTCCATCATCAGATCAGTACCATTGCATCATAATATTGCATTGTCACTTGATTTACACATGTATGCAAAATTTCAGCTCAATCGGTAACCGGGAAGTAGATCAAATTTAACTTGCAAGATTTGATTACAGACCGACAGACAGACAACGGGACAGGTGAAACTAAATAAAAGCTTGTAAAAAATGAGCGCTTATTTTCACAAGCTTTTATTGGCTTTTTAGTCGCTCCAAAACTTTGATACCAGGGCTAGCCACCACCAGTAAATAAGTATAAGCTTATTTACTTACTTATTTTATAACTTATGTTAATACGAGTATTTTTTTATTTATGAACAACTCTAAATTTTTACGGACAATTTTTACCATTTGATCTATCCCGAAATCTCCCTCATACGTTTAGTCAAGAGTCGATAAAAACAAACATTGACATAGGTATACTTAGGCAGGTAAACTTTATGATTTAAGTTACCAAGAATCGGCCAAGTGCTAATCGGACCCGCGCACGAAAGGTTCCGTACCGTATGGGAGCCCCAATCCTCTTATCGTTATTAATAGAGAGCAAAAAACTGAAAAAAATCACATTTGTTGTGTGGAAGCCCCCCTCAAATATTTATTTTATTCTATTTTTATTGTTTGTTGTTATAGCGGCAACAGAAATACATCATTCAGCTGCCTAGCTATCACGGTTCATGAGATACAGCCTGGTGACAGACAGACAGACGGACATCGAAGTCTTAGTAATATGGTCCCGTTTTTACCCTTTGGGTACGGAACCCTAAAAATTGCATATCCGCTAGGACGCTAGGATAGACTGTTGAAATTTGTTACACTTTGTGTAATAAACTTTTACTTTACTAAAGACTCATCACCTGTTGATGATATCGAGCGCAAATGTGGCGCGTCGTGGTTTCACAACCCGCGTCGAGGGCCCCAGGCTCGCCTCGCGGCCAATCTTAACTCATTTACATAACCATCTCTAAAACAACATGCATCGAGCTATCATACAGTTTTCGGCACGTATTAGTTTCATTCTCAAGGCGTGAGGTCAATTCTGAGATGGATTGAACAGAGCAAATCCGTTTATTAGGCACTTAGGATATTTTTTTCCTAGATTAGTTTGGTTATGAATAACATGACTATACTACAAACCTACGTTGTCAAAACTAATTACTAATATTTTTTTGGGATATTGATGAAAAGATTGGAAGAGCTAAAACTGTCCCAGATTTTCATCCGGAAAAAGTGCTAAATATATCTAGACTCCTACAGGGTTCTCTGCTTGCCCCGTACTACGCCGAAAGGGGTTGAAAGACCACCAATTTGAACAACTTTTACTATGGGGCTAACACAGAATTCAAGTAAACAAAAATTAGCTGTTCCATACATAGTTTCAACTGGGAATCGACAATATGTATGAAACAGCTGATTTTTTTCTCGAATTCCAGGTTCACCCCATAGTAAAAGTTATTCATAATTATGGCCTTAATCACCCCCTTTAGGCTTTGTGGGTACACCAGTTCTGGATAACCCTTTATATAACAGCTGTTGCTTTACAAAGTATTTCAGAGTTATTGTGTAAATTGTCCCTTCAAAAACTATTAGTTAGATGAGATTTAGTTTTATTAGATAGTTGTGAAGGCATTTGGATTATCTTTAGACATTCAAGGGTCTGTGGATGATCCGATTGCTTTTTATGTAGTAGTAGATAGTATAGTTTTAGCTTATTTATGTTGCGTAGTGTTGTATTTTGTTGCAGTTAGATATGTACTTACTTATCGTTATGAATATACCATATAGGTATACGCACCTCTAAAAGTTCCTGCACTTTGTAAAGCTACATATAGTGTATATACTCGTGTGTATAGTTGGTACGGTACACAGGTGATAATTTTTTTTTTCGGGCAAAAGTGCCTTTATTAACTACAACAAAACTACACCACTATTACACAAAAAGCATTGGATCATCCTCAGACCTTTGAAGGTCTAAAGATAAACCAAATGCTCAAGCCCACTGCCAGTTGGCAGCGTGCCCAGCATAATAATTAATTATTATGCTAATTATTCATTAATTATTAATTATATATTATTAAACAGGTGATAATGATTCATCTAGTATAGAAAAGTAAACACAGTTATTTGAATGACTGCTTCGTTGTGGGCAGGTTTGTGCGGAGCGGCCGAAGAGAACGGCTCGCAGCAGAAGAGCACCAACGCGGAGGCGGCGGCGCCGGGCCCGGCGGCGGGCGGGGCCGCCGGCGCAGCGCCCGCACTCGACCTGCTGGCCGCCGAGACCGCGCGCGCCGGGGCCCCCGGGGCCCGCCGCGTGCGCGCCTCACAACACTCCTGGCTGCGGCTCATGGCGGGTTAGCTGTCCATATTTCCGCTGGAATGGGTTTAATTCCTAGTTGGCACCATACTGCCATGCGACTTCTGCAAGTCGTTAATATTTCTGTCGATGTTCTGAATCGCCCCGCTTCGACTTAATTACACCTCCCTTTCTGAATATATATAATCATTCAGAGGCTTCTAATGTACCAACTCCTGTAGCTTAGCAGATTGTATGTCTGTCACGAACCTCACCGATTGCGTAACATATCTGCGTTGTACACGTTACTTATTGCGGAGGATACATCTCTGACTATCGTCAACATTAAGCCCTCATAATAGGTATATCTACTTACATGTTCGGATGTGGTTAAAGCTAACTGGCTGATTTGGTTGGCTTTAGCCAAATTGGAACGTGTATGAGGGCATAGGGCATATGAGTGTTAGGTATAATCCTGACGAGACGTGACGTGAAGCCGCACGATGATTGGCTATTGCGCAGCTAGTGGCTAACTTCACATCCATCAAGTTGTGTGGGCGGAGTATATCTTCTGTGTGACGAGTATATTTGTTGACAGAGTCCGCGGCGGGCGGCGGGCAGGGCGCGCCAGCGGACCGAGGCGCTGACGACGCGGACTGGTTCCCGCGGCCCATCCCCGTCAACATCCCCGTCGGTACGTACCTACTTATATTCATTACGAATCTTCTTCTTCTTTTATAGTTTGGCATCGTATTATTGTGCAATTGTCAGTGTCAAGTATTTTTAATAATTTTTGATATTTTATCAAAAAAGTCAGTCGTAGTCACGTCATAGTCTAATAAAGTCACAGTTAAGTCCAAACATAGTCCAAGTCATACCTCAGTAAAGCAGTAGAGACTTTACTGGAGGCGTCTATGGAGTTTTAGTAACAACACGGAACAATATGATGCGTCACATTGTATCACTTGCCTACACTCATGCACGGAAATCAGGTCATAATCAACGAAATACCACTAATTATCACTGATAAAAACAGAAACACAAGTTTAACAAAAGAATACAATGCGGCGACATGATTTTGCCGCGTTCCCGCCAAAAACTCATTACGAATCTTCTAACTGTCACGCATGTTTCTTCACATTGTTTATAAACTAGATGCAAATAACTTTGAAGTGACTAGAAGTGCGTGCCTAGGAGTTTGGACTCAAAATCTCCGGTTTCTGACTCGGTTAAAAGTCTTTGATTTCAGGCCACCGAAAATTGCAAAAAAGATCTGTTCCATAGAAATACATTGATTGATCGGATGATATGTCCCTGGCTGTTCTGTATGTAGAGGTAATAATGTATTATGTTGTGTGGTCGCAGGGCGCGGCGCCTCCATGCCGCTGCTGATCCTGCCGGTGCCGGTGCCCGCCGCCGCCGCCTCGCGTGAGTTCACTACTTTCTACTAATCACAGGATCCATTTCGGAACTGGTCGATAGTCATTACATAAGGCAGATTCCTGATCAACATCAGTGGTCTCGAGCGAAACACTGCGAAAAAGAACTAGGTAAGTACCAAAAAAAAAAAATTGGTATATTGGTACCAAAACAGGTACCAAATACGAGTAGGTAGTATGAAAGGATTTTCAGGTATAACGTACTTACTCTATGTAGCCTGAAGTGATCAAATCTTGGAGGGGGGTCCCCAGTGGAGTCTGAACACCACAAAAAGAGTCTATAATCTTACCCTCTTTTTCGTCTCGGTTTGCTGAAAACTTGATATTCGATAGTTAGTGAGGAAAATTTGTCCCACAATACAAATACACGCGCCAAATCGGCATAGGATAGAGACTACTGATCAACATAACAAACGCTTGTCCTAAAATTTTCAATAAATTCATTTATTTTCCTGTACTAAAGTGCAAAATTAAGTTATCACTGAAAATTATAAGATAATCTTATCGAAGATGATGTACAAAGGTGGCCATATAGAGTTTGTTTGTGAGGCTGGTATGACCTGATAATGTTGTAGTATCATAGTATCATATTGTAGCATCATCAAAGTAACCCAATGATTTATATCAAGCTTATGATAATAACTGTACACCGTTTAGTGTACCTAATCCTGTTTTTCATTATTCATAGATAATAAAATAAATAGAAACAGTTGTTTTAGTTCTAATTTCAATTTTGTATCACTGTCTTTCAGAATGCAGCGCAGACAGTGCAAATTCCCGTCCGACAAACGATTACTACAGTAAGGAGACCGCTGCGAGCGTGCCGGCTCCACCGCCACCGCCGCCGGCCGCCGGCGCCGGGACCGGACACGGCGCACTGGTCGCCGGGGCCGGACGACGCGTGCCGTCGCTGCAGTGGACCGCGTCCTCCCCACCGCGAAGAAATTTCGTCACCGAAGAACCCGCCCCTCCTCAACTCGATTATATTGGTACGAGTATGAAACGACGTAAAGATTTTAATTTGAAATCCAAACTTGCTCGAATCTTACGGTAATGCCTTAAAAAGCTATTGCCGTCTGTCATTGTTGCAAATGCAATGTTTTTAGCATAAAAACTGTACATATCCATATTGCAGTGTCGTCGCAGCAGCTCGTGGAGCTGTTCCAGGCGCAGGCGGCGCCCGAGCCCGAGCTGCCGCCCGCGCTCATCCCGGACTACTCCGCCGGCGAGGACGGCGCCTTCACCGGCGCGGCCGACGACAGCGAGGGAGGCGGGGAGGCGCCCCCGCCGCGCCGCGCGCGGCACCTGCGCGTGCGCAGCTACCCCGCCGGACAGTTCCCGCCCGCGCCCGCGCCCCCGCCGCCGCCCCGCGCCGCGCCCGCCGCGCCGCCCGCGCCGCGCCTCGAGCGCTCGCTCATGCTGCGCGCCGAGCTCACCGTGCCGCGCTCCGGCTACACCGAGCCCTACACCGTCTGGTGAGGAACGTGCGACACGCGACGACGACCCTATTCCGAACGTCTATAACTGAGAACTGTGTTCGGGCCGTTTCAGGTGGGACGCGTCGACCGGCGCGGCCCGCGTGGACCTGCACGGCGGAGCCACGAGCGCTTACCGGATGATCCTCCCCGACGGCCGCGTGCAGGCGGTGGAGGTGAGTGGAGCTGTGCCAATTGGGAACGACACTTGAGGTGGTTCCGAGCTAACCTGCGCGTGTGGTTCCAGAAACGCGTGGACCGCAGCGGCGAGAGCGAGGTGCGGCGCTGCGCCGTGGCACCGCCGCGCGCTCCCGAGGATGCCGACCGCGCCGCGCCTGGCTTCCCTGACATGGAGCAGTTCTCATTCGCGGGTACTTCGCGCCTTCTCGCTCGTCCGCATCGACTTCCTTCTGCGGTGGTGACTAACGCGTGGAAATCTTCACGTTGCAGGGTACACGGATGCTGAATTCGGGCGCGTGGAGCGCTGGACGCGCACGGTAGCCGGTCACCCGGGCGAGCTGGGCGGCGCGCGCGGCGAGGCACTCACATTCCGCCACGAGGTGCTCGTGGCGCGCGCGCCCGACAACTACACCTCCACGCCGCTCAGGTAGCTACCGGCGCGCGGCACGCGGTCGCTGTCGACTGGTTCACTCATGCTCTCGCTTGTCGCAGGTACTCCGTGGCGGTGGACTCGTCGGTACTGGGCGTCAACGCGGACGGGTACGTGCATCGCTACACCGAGCTGCGCGACCAGCATCACGACCCCGCGCTGCTGCACCTCGACACTGGTGAGTGTGGGAGCCTGAAGGATGTGGGGGAGCAGCCGAGCCTGGCTCACGACACGACTTTTTTCCTTGCAGCGGAGGCGTGCGAGCAGCTCGAGCCCACTGAGCGCCGCGACCGCGTCGAGCCCCTGCGGGAGTACACGCTGCCGCACCGAGATCCCAGATACGACAATGATTTCCAGAGGTATGCGAGCTTCGGAATTCATCCTAGAATTTGAGCATTAGGGCTCGTGAGATCTTTTTTAAAAACTTATCGGGTATTGCTCTATTCAGATTCAAGACTGACCACAGACGGAAGTATCTGGATAGCACAGAAGAGGCCGTCCGTAAGACTCTGATGGTGCAGGGTTCGCGTTTCGTCGACTCCGGGAACCGGCAAGGCGCCACTTTCAGCCTGGAGGTGAGCGTGGTGCAGCCCAAGACGCCGGTTGTCCGATGGTAGCCCACTAATACCGCTCCATATTCACAGACGAATCACCTGGGCGACCGGCTGGACGCGGAGCTGGCGTTATTGAACGGCGTGAGGCCAGACGCGGAGGGGCTGCCGGCCGAGCGCTTCCCGCACTCGCGCGACCAGCTCGCCGCCATGCGCGGTGCCCTGCCGCGCGCCTTCGACTGGCGCGAGCGCGGAGCCGTCACCCACGTGCGCAGTGAGTGTCCACCGCCCTTCACCCCGGTCGCACTCGAGCGTCCTTTAAACTTACCTCCACTGCTTACAGACCAGGGATCGTGCGAGTCGTGCTGGGCGTTCGCGGTGACGGGCGCGGTGGAGGGCGCGCTGTTCGTGCGCACGCGGCGCCTGGTGCCGCTGAGCGAGCAGTGCCTGGTGGACTGCGCGCAGCCGTTCGGAGGCCACGGCTGCGGCGGCACGTGGCCCAGCGCAGCGTACGACTACGTGCAGGAGCGCGGTCTGCCCGCGCTGCCGCACTACACGCCCTACCAGGGCAAGGTGCTCACGTGCCTCGACCGCCGCGTGCCGCCCGTCACGCACATCAGCTCGCACGTCAACGTCACCCGCAACAGCGTGCCCGCTCTCAAGGTCAGTACCTTCGTTTCGTTCGCTTGCATCGTACGGCCGTTTGTCTTCGGTACCGTGAAAATGACGTCGAATATAATTCGCGACCGCAGGTGGCGATCCGGCGACACGCGCCCACGGTGGTGATCGTCGCGTCCTCGCCCAAGAGCTTCGTGTTCTACAAGAGCGGCGTGCTGTTCGACGACCGATGGTGAGTGTGGGGCCGGGACGCGCCCGGCGGGGCGGGGGAGTGGGGCGGTGGAGTGGAGCGGCTCGCTCAGCGCGCGTGTTATTGCAGCCCCAAGAACAAGGCGGAGCACGCGGTGCTGGCGGTGGGGTGGGGAGAGCGGCGCGGCGAGCCGCACTTCATCCTGAAGAACTCGTGGTCGAGCGCGTGGGGCGAGGGCGGCTACGTGCGCGTGGCGGCCGCCAGCAACACGTGCGGCGTGCTGTCGCGGCCCTCCTACCCGCGCCTCGAGCGCGACGACGTCGACGAGGCCGCCGCCACCGCGCCCGGCGACACCGCCAGCGACTGAGCGCCGCCGACCTGACGCACTCTCTGCTTACATACGATACTCGTACACGTGATACTCCTTCTACTGCTCTACCTTACATTTAAATACTTACGACTATACTGTATTCCTAGTTGACTTGTAGATATAGCATAGCATATTAGGAATACGGATAGAATGATGAAAAGAACACTCCACTTTGTTAATTATTGCTCATGATCATATATTAAATGTTAAGTATACTTTATTATCTATTGCATGATTTATACTGCTATGGAAAAATAACACCCACTTATGAAGAAATAATGACATATAATATTTATATAATCAGTGCAGTAAGATGTTGACTAAACGAAACAAATTGCCCTGTCTATGTACTCGCATTTACGTGTATCGGACTCGTACGGGACAGTCGGACAACTTGACTCGAGTCAGGAAGAGAGCCAAATTGATGTGCCATACTTTAAGCCAAGTAGAATTAAACGTAAATTTTCTCACTAATGTGTTTCATTTTTTACTAAATTCTTATAACTCAACAAGACAAGAATAACAAGAATATCTAAAGTCTGTGTTTATCTAGATACCTTTCCCGGTATTTGAAGGAGACATCAGCTGTATTTTTGATCAATTAACGAACAGTATAAATGTTAATATTAGCTAGTTCTGGCGCTTAATTTCTTGCTCAAGTGAACGACGAAGAGTTCCAGCTGAGAAATATTGCGGATGTTTTAACTAACATAACACAGGTGTGTTTCTAAACAAAGAATGTAAAGAAACACTCCGTATACACTGTATACATAAATAAAGCTTGACACGTTGGTCATATAATAATGATGAGAACTATCATTGTAATAATAGCCCCGAACTCTAGGAACTATCAGTGTAATTATAGCCCCGAACTCTAGGAACTATTATTGTAATAATAGCCCCGAACTCTAGGAATATCATTGTAATAATAGCCCCGAACTCTAGGAACTATCATTGTAATAATAGCCCCGAACTCTAGGAACTATCATTGTAATGATAGCCCCGAACATTATTAGAATTCTATCATTATAATGATACTTCTCATCATTACCTACATTATAATCTGGGATCAACTAAAATTTATTTACATGGGAGTACTCATACTCATTTATTTGGTAAAAAATATTTTACAGGTCAAACACAATTCATAAAAATAAAAATAAAAATTAACGATTCAAAAATTATCACTAGAAATAATTTCATTATTCACATTAAATAAATAAATTAATCAACAACAATTATCATCAAAGAATTCATTTACATCGTAAAAGGAGTGCTCAATAAGCCAGCGCTGGAGGCGGAATTTGAAGCTGTTCAGCGTTGGAGCTGAAATTATTGAGCCTGGTAATTTTTTGTACACAATTGGACCCATGACATGTGTGAGTTTTGCAGACTTCACCAACGATTTTTTATTTTATTTTGATCGTGGTTATTGGTCTCATTATTCATATGAGTTCGTGTGTATAAAGCTACTTGCAATAAGACTATCGAAGGCAGTGTGAGTATTTTTAGGCTTTTAAAGTAAGGTCTTACGGAAGTGTCCTGTGGTACCTGCACGATCGCTCTTATAGCGCGTTTCTGGAGGCGGAAAACTCTCTTCTCGTAGTATTTCTCTACGATGGACACATTCGAGAATACCATTTTACTCATTGATATAACCTAATTTTTATATGAGACTAACTTCAAAATCAAGAAATAATATTAACTGTTTCATACAGAAAAATTCATCAACTCTCGATAAAAAAAAGTATGGAATAAATGACTTTTTTTGGTGATTTCAGGATTAGTCCCGTTATAAAAGTTGGTCCCTCGTCTACATACGAGTATACGCGCTGTAGTGTAAAAATAAGACAAGAACTTTCACTTATCACATTATAATTGAGTGAGTGATGAATTACTTAGTATTTCTATTTTCACAGTTTTGGTTCGTTATTGCTATCATGTCCATCAAGGCATCAACTTTGGCGACCAACTTGTCCACCTGTCTCTTCATTCTGAAGACTGTGAGATCCGTGTCGCTGAGCCGGAGGGGCGCAGGCTCCAAGGCTCGCGCGGCGGCCTTCGTCGTCGTGGCGTCCGCGCCTCCGCCGCGCGCGCTCGCGATGGCCTCTTGTATCTCGTTCAATTGTTTTTTTACACTTTCAAAGCCTAATACTTGCTCCTCATTCTTCGTTTTTGAGACAGCTTTTTCGAAAATAGCTTCTCTGACGTGGTCAGGGATGGCCTTGTAGGAACTGCAGGATGGCTCGCAGGGCCTCAGATATATCTGAGACAGGTCAGTTGAATTTCGCAAATTGTGCACCCATTTCGATGGCAACACCTTAGTAAAAATTTTCCTCAGGACCAAAGTCTCGAGAGAGGCCAGGAATCCCACCTGCTTCTCGAGTCGCATGATGTGTCCGTGCAGCTCGAGGTTGTGCAGGTCGTGCACGGCCACGCCCACCAGCAGGTTCATCAGGACTATGGCGCCCAGGATCAGGAATATGAGGAACACCAACCGAATTATGGCCAAAGAATGAAGCTGGGGATGTTCGGTATCCTTTTTGTCGACGAGGTCGTCGTAGTCGAACTCGGAAGTCATCATCACCATGGTCTTGACGAGCGCCGCCCAGAAAGTCTCGAAAGACGCTTTGTGGTGAAACTGAATCATAAAGCTCAGGGCGAAGCCGACCACTAAGAAGGCGAAAGTTAGCAGTATCTGAAAAATACATTCGACTCATTAACTGTTACAAAATAAATTGCAAATAAACAATCGAAAACTATAAAAATAGGCAGGCTCAATAATATTACCTTTACTACGTTTACGCATACTTTCCCGAACATGAGAACATAGTAGCCCCAGCCGGGAAACCTCGAGAGCAGGAAGGTCATGTCGAGCCAGCAGAGCACGACGGCCAGCGTGGCCACGTGGCGCGGCCAGTCCACGCCGGGCGGCGGCGGCGGGGGGCCGGCGGCCGCGCCTGGCGCCGGGCTGGGATACGTGGCCACCAGCGTCGGCAGGATCGCGGCCAGCACTATGCTCGTCAGCTTTACCCACGTCTCCTTCTGGACTATATAGTGCTTAACGCTAGCGCTTAGAAATATTACCTCCTACAATCAGAAATTAAAGGTTAGTAAATAATTAGCCATAGAATAACCAAAGTTACCACATAGCCCAGTGGATTGACAAGTTGAAATGGCAGTAGGCAGGGCACATAGCTCTGATGACCGATGAGGTCAAAAAGTTCTCGAGTGGAGACCACGTACGCAAGCGCCGCGTAGGACCTGTACGAGGCGGACAGATGATCTCACCAAGGCCACAGAATTAAGCTGGATACAATCCGCTTCCAACCGGCCTTTGTAGAGATTCACAGACGACTGCCTCGGTGGCTCAGTGGTTAGTGACCCTGACCCCTGGGTCAAAGAGGCGTGGGTTCGATTCCCACTCAGGGCAAGTATTTGTGTGATGATTATAGGTATTTGCTCTGTGTCTGGGCGTTATTTAGGTATTAATCTACATAAGTATGGTGTTAAAAAATTTGTTTAAGTAGTATATCAGTCTCTGGCAGCCATATCACAAGTTTTGCTTAGTTTGGGGTCAGATACCGTGTGTAAGATGTCCCTTAATATTTATTTATTCATTACTTTAATAATAAATAATTAAATTAAAATAAATATATGAGGGGAGCTCCCATTCAGTACGGAACCCTGCGTGCGCGAGTCCGACTCGTACTTGGCAGATTATTTTTTTTAACTTTCACTTCTCTATATGTTCTTCAGTTCTTTATTCTTTATTCTTTATTTATTTCAAACCTTGCCATTTAACATGCAAAAATTTGCTCACTTAGCACTAGTTACATATTAAACCCTGTAAGGGCGTTGCAAGTATACAATTACTGAGTATTATTAGCTTACATAATAACAATACCCACTACTTATCATCATTACATACTTTTACCAGTGATTAAGGTGCTTGGATCTGCGTCAAATTATAGGGATCTCAACAATTTCATAAATAGTAGAATCACGAAAGTTCTAGGTCTAGGTAAATACTTGTGCTAATGATAATTCCTCACCTGTAACAAAACTATGGCAATAGTGACATACAAAGCGCACGTAAATACTTCCGGATTCACCATGACGGGCTCGGTTGCTCTGTCATCTCCAACTTTACTTTCATTTTTAGGTGTATCTCTATAGCCGTAGTCGGTCATCACGAACACAGTGAGCGTCAACACGAACACGCCGTACACAAGCAACATCACGTAAAAGAATGGCAAGAGTGGCTTCCACCTGAGGCACAAGTAGCTCTCTACCAACGGATGGATTAGTAGTCTCCTCTGTCCGCTTCTGTTGCCAGTTCTTAAAATGGCTTCAATAACTGTCAATTTCATATCAAGACATGTTATTTCTCTTTTCGGCAATAAAACATTATAATCCACTATAACTTCCGTGTCGGGGTCCTGTAATCTGGGCTCGCCGTGTATGCTCTGGGCTATGGTGCACGGTCTATGTATACACATATCGAAAATAGACTCTAGAAACTCCGTCGGTTTCGATAAATTTTCCATCATAACATCTACGACTGTCTTTTGGTACTTCTGCGGGCCCGTCGTGCTCGCCGACAAGTCTGCGCCCTCGGCGATCAGCAGCCTGATGACGTCTCTGCACGCGTAGTAGCTCGCCGTGTGCAGCGGAGTCCACCCCATGGCGTCGACGTTATGAACCGTGCTTGCGTCGAATTTTATTATAATTTTTGCAATTTCTAAATTATTTTTCCTTGCCGCAATGTGCAGAGGCGTCGATTCTTTGTGCACTCCGCTGGCGGTTTTTAGGCTGATGAAAGCGTTCTTGGAGAGCACCAGCTTGACGCATTCGATGTGGTTGTTTTCGATCGCGAAATGGATCGGACCGAAGCCCCTCCGATCGTCTGCCGTGACGGCGTTGACCTTCTCCCTGGTGAACATGTAGTCGTGGTCGAGCAGCGCCCGGAGGATGTCGGCGTGGCCCAGCCTGGCGGCGACGTGGAACACGTTGTACTGGCGCGGCAGCTCCACCCGGATCGAGGCCCCTTCCTGAAGTACTACTTTAACGCACTCAGTTTGGTTCTTAATAATCGCTTTGAAAAGAGCGGTTTCGCCTTTGAGGTTTGTAACATCGATCACATTTATATTATTTGATCTCGCATAGAGAATAATTTCTCTGAGAACTTCAGTATTTCCTAACGCTGCCGCCGTGTGTATAGGTGTGTCTCGGTTGTTTGCCTGAAAAGTTAATAGATCGTATTTGAACATTTTGGGTTAATCGTTGAATAGTTTAGGTTGATTATCATAATATATTAAAATTATTTTTTGGGTTAAGTATCTGTTTCTTTATATGTTTTTTCCTTTCGTTCATATGCCGGTTGTGCTGTACATTTTTATTGCATTAGATAGAAACCACATTAGAGAGTTGTTTTTTTGTAGCTTGGCCGGAATTGTTGTGTTGTAATGTTACCGGTTGAAGGATGTTGGCCCCCGCCTCCAAGCAGACGCACACGCCGGCCAGCCAGTTGTTGAGGACCGCGTAGTGTAGGACTGTGTTACCGTCTTTGTCGACAGCGTCCACTATCCCGGGGAATCTCAATCCGTCGTCGGCGGCGTCGTAGTATAAAAATTTCTGCAATGGAAAAATCCACATATGAGGATACATGTCAAATTATCCGTGCTCTTGCCCCATCCGACCTGTATGGGAACAGCAGACACAGTTGGATACAGTGCCTGTTTTGGACGGTTAGCCATTAGTTTCTTCATCAAGAAATGGACTTGCGTTCATCCCTTTCAGAGGTTCTGTAGTAAAACAATGACGCCGTAGCGTTGTGTCCATGTATTTAGGGATTTTTAGGGATCGTCTCCCCTCTTTTGAGTCTCACGTGATTAATGAATCACGTCAAATCACGTGAGACTCAAAAGGAAGGAGCCATTCGGAAAAAAATCCGTAATATCACGAGGATGGAGGGGAGGAGATAATGAGATATCACGTGAGATATATCTATGTTTCTATGGAAAGTGGTTGCGTGGAAAGAGTATGTGTCGTTTTAGCGTAGCTAGAGTTGTGATTACAGATAATGAGAATAATGTACATACTCGTAAGAATTGCTTTAGTCGTTTCTTGACGCACAAGTGTAGTGGGGTAAGGCCGGCTCGGTTCATGTTCCGCGGCGAGATGCCGGACTGCAGCAGCAGTGCCGCCGCCTCCGCGTTCTCCAGCTCCACGGCCGTGTGCAGCGGCGTGTCCAGCAGCACGCTCGTCTGCAGGCTCGCGCGCCGGCACGCCTTCGACAGCAGCAGCTCGATCACCGCCGTGCACTCCGCGTTGATCCGCTCCGGGGGCCTGCGGGACACGGCGGGTTAGCTGGGCTCGGCGAGCGCACCGCGCCCTCTCCTCCGTACGTACCGCGTGTGCAGCGACGTGGTGAGGCAGGCGGAGCCGGCCACGTCGAGCGGCGTGCGGCCGAGCAGGTCGCGCGCGCACGGCTCCGCGCCGGCCGCCAGCAGCGCGCGCACGGCGCCCGCGCGCGCCGCGCTCGCCGCCGCGTGCAGCGCCGTCCACCCCGCCGCCAGCCACGGCAGCTGCGCAATACGAGTACACACATTCTCGATTATATTTACCTAACTGACTGGAGACTGAATAAGCCTTGATTATAATAATTATCTCAGCTCGGTCTTGACAGACCTCATTCATGATCGAGTTTCACGTAAAACTTTTGAATCTCTAAATTTTCCTACAAATAACCCGAGTTATACCTTCAGTTATAACAAGATTTTGGAAGAGATTGACATTTCAACCAAGACATTCAACAATTTTTTTCCCATTATTTAATCGTTCTACTCGTAGCTTGCTAGGGTTACGTTGTATTGGAGGCAGTCAGTGTTAAAAAAAAAATGCTTGAAGCTGGTTAGTGTAGTGAAGGCATCGACTTGTCATTTTTTCTGTGATAAGTGAAGGCAAGGAGGCTCACGTCGATGTCGCGGCAGCTGTGGTCGATGTTGTCGAGCCAGGCCTCCGGCACCGGCACGTCCGCGTCGCCGAGGTGGCATCGAGCGTCGATCACTTCTTGTATGTTTAAACGATTGCTACATTCACTGATTTCTCGTTCCATTTCTTCAGACAATTCTTCATTTTCCATTTTGTCAAGCAATTCTGCAACAGAAGTAAGTATCGTGTTGAATAACAAGATGAAGAGAATGATACTAACAAGTTACCTATAAGGTCTATTTCCGGATAGCATGAAATTCTATCGTCGGAGCTGCATGAGATACAACGAAGCTAAGTAAGGAGAGGCTAGGTACGATTCAAACTTAACGGGGTCTGTGGGCCAGAGGCTAGACGTTGCGAAGTATTATTAAATGAGCGGGGACGAGGAGGTGGTAGTTAAGTTGAGAACAGTACCGGGCGGCAGGGCGAGCAAGGCGGCGAGCGGCGCGCGGTGGCCGGCCCAGGCGGCCAGGTGCAGCGGCGTGCGGCCGAGCGGGTCGCGGCGCGCGCGCTCGGCGCCGGCCGCCAGCAGCAGGCGCGCCAGCCCGCCGCCGTGCAGGGCCGCCAGGTGCAGCGCGCTCACCAGCTCCGAGTGGCACGTCGCGTTCGGGCTCGCCCACGCCGCCAGCAGCCTGCACACACCACACAAACAACACTTCATTTCACGACGGTATCGACTTCGGTGTTATCACGTCTTATTTGTCGTAGTAGGTACGTATTATTACCTCATACTTTTACTGCTTACCATTATATTAAGACTTCTCTTGGTAACATGCCTATCCTTCCTTCTCACGATATGCCTATATCAAGATAGCCTGCCACTCTTTAATCGTTCGACTCATTCGCGTTTAAAAAGACTGCAGTAGAGAAAACAGTGTTTGTCTCAGTAATAGGTATTTTTTTTTTTTTTTTTTTTTTTTTTATTCCAATTTTTTTTTGGGACTTTTATACAAGAATACATGGCAGTCCCATCGTATATTCTAACTATTTTAACTTACTAGCTACTTAACACTACTACATATTCCGGATCACTTGAGGCGACTCACCAAATCGAACAGCGCTCTGGCTGCGTCCGAACTGGGATCAGCCAGTATTTTATTATAGAGTCCAACTTCGAGCCTGTTTTTTATTTTTTATTTTATTTATTTCATGTAATCAACAGCAACAATATAATATTTAAATACAACTACAGTAATTAAAAATAAGGCCAAAACAGATTACAGTAATTTAGTATAAATTAATAAAGTATACGAGTAATTTTACAACAAATACGACTTAACTACGCAGGTATTTTACAGGATTTACAAATTACGCAGCGTGTGTGTGTGTGTGTGTGTGTATGTGTGTGTGTGTATGTCTATGTTCAATTGAATCGTCTCCGCGATACTCAAGTCCTCATGAGAGTCAGGGTTCGCAGAGACGATGTCGCCAGGAGTGTGTAGGGTACAAAATATGTTATGTTAGTGTTTGTTTGATCGAGAGAGCGAAGAGAGTTTGTTGCAGATCTACCTACCGATTTTATGAGCATGCTTTATTTCAATTTTTAGGGCATTTTTGGTTAAATGAAAAATATCTAATTTAGAGTAGTGTACGTTGTAAGTTCGGACAGCACGACATAACACTGAGTTTCGAGCGTAATTAGTGTTTGCAAAGGGGACATGAAACAGGGGCGCGTTGATTCTTGTGCGACGGATAGGTACCCTTATCAGTATGTTTGCTAAGAGTTCACTGCAATCTATTTTCCCGGAGAATATGTCATGCAGGAGTACAATGTCATATTGCTCACGCCTCTGCTCCAGTGTACTCATATTATAATATTTACAAGATTCAACATAAGAGTCGAAACTCTTGAATTCTTTAAAACATAAGAACTTTAAGAACTGTTTTTGAATTGACTCCAATTTCTGTATGTGCACTTTGTAACAAGGTGACCAGATACTGCACGCGTATTCTAAGATACTTCTAACATAAGTGAAATATAATACCTTGATGCAGTCGATGCTTTTGAAGGTGCTACATACTCGCTTAATGAAACCTAGCTGCTTGTAAGCTTTATTCACTACAGTGTCAATGTGCTCAATCATAGACATTCTTGAGTCTAATATAATACCTAAGTCTCGAACTGAGTCAACCTTTGTAATCGGGATATTTTTAATGTGATAGGTGTAATTAATAGGCTTTACTTTTCTAGTGAATGATATTTGTAAGCATTTAGCTGCATTGACAGAGATTCTATTTCTTGAGTAATATGAAGCTAGATTGTTTAAGTCACTTTGGATCTTCCTGCAATCGTCGATAGAATTAATTTTAAGAAAAACTTTTTTATCATCAGCGAACATAAGATATTTGGAATTTACGAGAATGTTTTGTAAGTCGAAAAGATACGCTATATATAGCAATGGGCCTAGAATTGAGCCCTGGGGAACTCCTGAGCCGATAGTAACGAAGTCACTTCGAGCACTGCCGATTACAACTGCTTGTCTTCGTTTGGTAGTGTATGAGGTAAGCCATCTGTGAAGATCTCCACGTATACCGAGCTTATAAAGCTTATGTAATAGGATGATGTGATCTACTTTATCGAAGGCTTTTTCAAAATCGGTATATATTACATCAACCTGGGACCCGTCGTCCATACCATGGTAGACGTAGTTTGTGAAAGCAGCCAGATTGGTAACAGTAGAGCGTTTATTCATGAAACCGTGTTGTTCTATGGGGATAGCTTTAAATATTATTGAGCTGATAGTTTTGTAGATAGCCTTTTCGAATATTTTGCTAAACGTATTTAAAATTGATATAGGACGATAGTTTTCAACACGAGTTCGAGAACCACTCTTATGTATTGGTACAATTCTAGCTTCCTTCCATATCGCAGGGAACTCGCCAAAGACGTTGATTGACAGTTTAAATATAGCACACAATGGTGTCGATAGAGTTTTAGCACACTTTTTTATAAAAACAGGAGGGATGCCATCTGTACCTGGACCTTTTTTATCGTCTAATGTTTTTAATAAATTGAAGATTGTACTTTCTGGTATAGCACACGTGTGAACTGTATCTTGTGGCTCCGGATAGGCGAGCAAGCAGTCATCGTATGACGGAGCAGGTTTCTGGAATACACTTTCGAAGAAGTTGTTGAAGCCCGTGCATATATCAGACTCACTATTGAGTGTTCTATCGCCCCACGTTAAAGCATTAGGGTAGCCCGAATTTCCTGCTCGCAAGGATTTTAGATAGGACCATAAGTGTTTTGGATCCTTTTTAAGGCATTGTTGCATGAGTTCTTTGTAGGATTCAAAACATTTTTTTTGTATCTTTTTTTGCCTAGCCCGCAGCAGGGAAAATTCATCATAATCTCTAGGGTTGCCACGTGCCTTCCATCGCGAGTGCGCCTTTGTTTTGTCTCTGATTATATGTATAAGCGATCGCGAGTACCAGATTGGATAATTACTTGATTTAGAAATTAGTTTTTTTGGAACATGAATATCTATTATGCTACGAAGCTGAGAATAAAATTGATGGATAACCATGTCCATTGAGTCTCCCTTCAAAGTAGTATCCCAGTCTACATTAGCTAGATCATTATTGATATTCTCATAGTCTGCTTTGTAATAGCATAGTTTTGTTATAGGTGATCGTTTCAGACAGGGCACCATTAAATCGGAGGCATCTAGTTCTAAGCAGGGGTGAAATTTGTCTTCTTTTTTAACTAAAGAGAAATGAGAGCGTTTTACTTCTATTTGTGTGTCGCTAAATATTAAATCTAAGATATTATTACTTGCATTCTTGTGTAAATTATATTGTGTTAACCCGTAAAGACTACATGCATTGATAAAACTTGTTGCCGCCTCTTGTAATTCAATGGAACCACGCTTCGCATACTTCGGCCCAGACGCAACCCAGGACACGCCCGCACCTGACAGGTTAAAGTCCCCTGTTATTATAAAGTGATCGTTAGGGCATAATAGATATATTTTATTTAGAAGGTTAGTAAAAGCGATAAGTCGAGACGCATGACCATCATTGCCCACTATATAGGTCGTGCATATATGTAGGTTCTTATTGTCGCCTGCACCGAGCGAGCGCGCCGGCACACTCACCCAGACGCACTCGAGGCCGTCGCACGTCCACTCCGGCCTCTCCTGCGCGTGCAGCGAGCGCCGTATGCATATGACAGCTCCGCCACCGGTTGTTTTGGTAGAAGTGCCGCTATTTCGGTCGCAGCGAAATACATCGTAGCGATCGTCACACAACTCACCATTATAAACGCTGTCAGGTAACCAGGATTCGGTTATTAGAATGGCGTCATAGTTATGTGTCAGAATGCTTTGTCTTAATTCAAGTGTTTTAGTGCGAAGCCCGCGAACATTTTGGTAGAAAAGATTTAATTTGCTAGGGAGCATTATGGCGGTTTATATGTGTATGGCAATGTAGACAGAAGTTTAAATAATGGTAATTATTATAGTTTTTAAGAATAAATGAAGAGGTAGATAAGCTCGACAGTTCAATAGCATAAATGTCAAAGCGGACTATTTTTGTACTGACTGAGATGTTAGTAATAGTAAATAACTCGCATTTTCCGTGCATACGGAAAACATTTAATTTTTTAAATATACAGTGAGGTAGGTAACTTGCAACAGTAATTAAATGATGCCTTGATTTAGAGTGTGATGTGTGCTTGTTTGAAAGTGAATGTGTAAATGATACGTGTGTACTGCGTGTTTTGAGATAATAATATTTTCTTAGCATAGAAAAGTTAAGAACGTTAAGTTTTTTATACGATAAAGACAATCTTAAAGTTATTTGAGGATATGAAATTAATAAATTAACAAATTGTGTGTGCTCGTTTTCTGTGTGAGGAATGCTTTCGTTTATAAACATGTTATGAGCTAGCTGCACTTTTAAAAATAATAACAGTGTCACATAAAACTTGTGGTAGTCAGTTCGCATAATATTTATAAATAAGATCGCTATTAAAAAGCTTGGTAGGTACACACAGAGGATAAACAGAGCATAATATGTGATACATTTATATTTTAAATTGTAATTATTGAAATGATATCGTAATTTTGGACTATTCCGGAAAATTACACAATTTTTTGCAGGTCTTTTAGTGAGCCTATGGAGATGACAGGAGATTCTTCGTTTTTTCTTAAAAAAATATTACAGTTTCTGACCCACACAAATTTGTAGGATTTACCTGTAGCGCGTGATTTAGTTAAATTTAAAAGTTGTTTGTTTTGTGGTGTCAGATGTTCGTTGACGAAAAATCTCTTATCCGCACCGCCCAGGCCAAGGTTACGTGTGGAGATGCCTTTAGATTTACGGAGACCGGAAATGATTTTATCTTTGAGCAATCTCGTTTGAAGTTTCGCGACGATAGGTCTCGGTCGGCCTTCCACTTTCCGCATCGGTTGAACTCGGTGTGCTGACTCGACTTCCGAAGGTTGCAGCTGGATCCCGGCGTGCGCAGCAATCCTGATGACCAACTCGACGGCAGACTCGTGCGGTGTCTCAGGTAGGCCTACTATTTCTATGTTGGACAAGCGTGCCACCTGCTGTTGCTTGTTAATCAAAGATTGGAGATCCAAAATTTTTTCATCATCAGCTTCAGATTTTTTCTTAAGCGCGTCGAAATCTTTTCTTAATATATTATGCTCCTCCGCCAGCTTCGTATGCGAACGCTCCAGACGATCAAACTTATCTGAGACAGTCTTCAATTCTTTCCTGAACTCCGTAGTTAGCGAATCCTTCAGTTCATTTAATTTGGCGTCCAGCAACAGTTCGATCTCCGCCACCAAACTGCCATCACTATGAGATTCAAGGACGTCTGCGGACGGGGAACCAATGGCTGGGCGCTTGGAGGCGCGGGAAGTTGAGCCAGCAGTTGAAGATAAGGAGCCCGCCGAGGTGGTCGCGGTCGCAGTCGCCGATGATGTATCTTTTTGTGTTTTCACTCGGCATGTCGTACAAATCCAGTTAAAATACTTGGTTAAATCAGTGGACGCGAGTTTAACACATATGCGATGGTGAATAGTTTTGCAAGTCACACAGCAGATCTGGTCTGCTTTCGAAACCTCTTTCGCACAAGTCCCGCAGATAGGCCTCATTGTTGTTTTTGTATTTAATGGTGAGAGATTTTTGCAATCAGTGAACAACAAACTGCGTTATCAGCTGACGGTGATAGTGCGAGCGAGAGCAAGCAATCGAACTATTCCTCGGTGCGACAGGGACACAGCGCGGTAGTAGACGAGCCGTCCGGTCGCTACCCTCTAGTGAGTAAATAAACAGTAACAGCTGTTCTTCGGATACTAAATCTTGTGATTGTCTTTAATAACACTAGTTAATTGATAAGTCTATTATCATACCTTGTACACTAATGTCTGGTGGTGAAGTAGAAATAACTTTTTAGCACTATTTTGCACTTTTTACTGAGAATTAGAATATTAATGTGAGAGGTCGTAAAATTACGTGTAGGTACTCTGTACACTCAATTTAATATAATATGTTGAGGTGATAAGTCACCTCAAGTGCCCGCCTCTCATTTTGTATACGTATACATTCCACCAGAAGGTGGTATACGTCTTCTGGCACTCCACACACATTGCAATTCGGTGAGTCTGCTTTACCCATTAGGTATGCAAATTTGTTTAAAGGTATGTGGCCAGTCCTCAACCGATGCGCTGTAACCAGATGTCTACGTGACAATTTAATATTTATAAACCATGGAATGTGAGGAGGCTCACTCACTATTGTTCTGTACCATACGCCTTTTTCAATCGATCTTTCATCGAAATATTCTTTCCAAATATTGTAGCAACTCTTTTTGTATTTAGGTAGTAATTCTTCGTAATTTGGTAATATATTGTATTCTATTCCGTCTAAAGCTGCTTGTTTCGCCAGCGAGTCAGCCTCCTCATTACCTCTTAGACCGATATGCGAAGGAACCCATTGCAATTTTATTTCATAGCCATTATCGTTGAGATCCCATAATTGTGCAATGATCTTGTAAGCCGTCGAGACTCCCCTCCCACCAGAACTACATTTAATAATGTGCTGGAGTGCACTTTTGCTGTCGGTACAGATAACAGTGTTACGATTTTCATTGTTACGAACGTATGAAAGCGCCATCGATATTGCAATGAGTTCCAATGACATAATGGTTACATATTTACTAGAAATTCTAAAACAGTTGTTAATGTTGTGTGTAGAATTTATAGAGGGGTCATAAAACGCGGCCCCTCGACCATCATTACTCTTTGAACCGTCCGTGTATAAAAAATGCCATTCATGGTACTTTTTGTTGAGCTCTTTTATTGTCTCAATCCGTAAACAATTCGTCTCTTGATTTTTTTTCGGGCCTCTTAGGCAATCTAAGTTAATACAGATTAGATTGTCACAGTTTAAGTTACTCACCCACGAATTCAAAGAAAATACATCTAATGGAGATGAGGAATACAGTGTTTCCTTCTTAACTTCCCCGAACGTTTTTACTAGCAATGGCATTTTTTTCCTAAACCAATAATCGTAGTGATTACTCGATGATAAACACAACGTATGCAATTCTGATAACAATCGGCCGGTCTCGTTATCAGCTAACGATCGTATCTTCAAACAATATTTTGTTGCTAAGTATCTTCTTCTTATATGTAGTGGAGGTACACAGAGCTCACTTTCCATTGTGTGTAATGGAGTACTTCTTATAAATCCTCCTATTATTCTTAAGGCTTGGTTTTGCACCTTATCTATTTTGTAGGTATGAATTCGAGCACAATTATCAAATAAGAATGCTCCATAATCTAACCTGCTTCGAACTAACGATATATATAGTTTGCGTAAATGTAATGGATGAATACCCCAATTAGGACCAGTTAATACTTTGAGCAAGTTAAGATGTTTTTGTGTTTTACTAACCGTTTCGTTTATGTGTGTTCGCCATAGTAGTGAGCAATCTAGCCACATACCTAAATATTTATATGTCTCGACACGCTCGATTTGTAGGTTATTAATTTTAATTTTTATCGATTGTTTTCTTCGCCCTCTGCTAAAAACACAAACTTTAGTTTTAGAGGTGGATATTTCTAAACCTAAGTCGTTTAAAATATTCACAAATATCTGTAACGCATTTTGTATTTTATTGGAACTATTAACCAAATTGTTAGCGGTATTATACAGAACAAAGTCATCAGCATATTGACAGATGTAGACAAAATTAATAGATTTACATAACTGTGCTGTCGTTATATTAAAAATAATAGGCGAGCTTGGACAGCCCTGCATCAGGCCTTTACTTGTGTATCTAAAGATTTCTACCGAAAGACCAGATTCATCTCTAATTTGAAGGCATCTTAGACTTAGAAAATTCCATAAGTACGTACAAAATACTTTACCTATCCCTATTTCATCAAGGATTTCTGTTGCTTTATCTATTAGAATGTTATTATACGCGTTTTCTATATCGACAAAGCACGCAACAGTAGGATTATTATTTGTAAGCCCTAGTTGTATCTGAGTCACTAACCGTACTAAGCAATCCATGCACGACTGCCGTCTGCGAAAGCCCGTGGTAAATGGTGATAACAAACCGGTTTTTTCTACGAACCATTCGAGACGCTTATTTATCATATTGTGTAAGATTTTACAGAGACAGGAGATAAGGGATATCGGTCTTAATTTAATTGCAGAACTTGATGACTCACCACGTTTAGGTATTGGAACTACAGTAATGTTGCGCCATTGTTGTGGAATTTCTCCAGTTGTGATTATCAGATTGTATAATGCAAGCAGATGTTGTTTAGCGATTCTAGGAAGGTGGTAGACCATGGAGTAGGTGATACCGTCACTTCCTGGAGCTGTATCTTTTTTTTAATACATTTTATAAGTTCATGCAATTTAAACTGTGCTTCTAAATTTTCGTTTGACGAGCTGAAAGTAGGCGCACTAGGTGTTACGTAATCTGGAGCTAAACTGCACAATAGTGCTTCCTTATCTTCTTTAGAAACTTGTATTTTAGCGGATCTATAGCCCTTCATCCAACGTAATCGCCTCCACATGTCGGTAACTGTAGTGGATTCATCAACGCTATTACACATCTTTTGCCATCCATCAGACCTAGCTTGGTTAATTTCAGATTTAGCATTTTTATTTTTTTCTGTTAATAATTCGAGATTACTCGGGGTAGGGTTTCGTCTAAAGTTAGATAAAGCTAGCCTTCGTTCTGCTATTAGTTTTGATAAATTAGGATTCCAATAGGGTTTCGGTTTGAATTTACTAGTAGGATTATGACAAATTTTAATCTTAGGTATAAAATTATCTGCCGCTTTCAGTATATGACCCAATAATAAATCATATAGGTTTTGCACATTACCTTCAGCAGTTGAATGTGAAATATTTCTTTCTACATATTCCGAATATTTTTCCCAGTTAGCCATTTTAAAATTCCATCTGTTAGAGCTTTGAACAACATCCCGATAATTTAATCTTATTTTTATAAGCATGTGATCACTCCCCAAATTCTCACTTAAAACATTCCAGTCAAAATGTATAGCTATGTCTGATGAGGCAAACGTGATATCTGGAGAAGTTGTTTGTAAATTATTATTTACCATTTTGACTCTCGTTGGTTGGCCGTTATTGAGAGATAGGTAACTAAATTCAGTAGCCGCGTCGTGTATCTTTAAACCTCTGCTATCATTTTTGCACGACCAGTCGGTATGATGGCCATTAAAGTCACCGGCAATCAAGCTATTTCTTTGAAAGAGAGAAAATATTGAATCCCAATCTGATTGACTAGTAGTAACCCATGATGGGCAATATAAAAGTACTACATTTTTTAAACATCCGCAATTAATCAATTTGAGCGCCATAATTTGCATATTAGTATTTTGATGCGTTACGTTACATACCTGCACTTTAATTGTTTTGTGTACGATGATAGCTATACCTGCACATCCGTCTCCCCTGTCTTGGCGATGTACCTCGTAACCTGTCAGGCGAACTTGGGAATTTTCCCTGAACCATGTTTCTGAAACAAATGCTAGGTGAACCTTTTCTTGCCCTAGTAACAGATCAAATTCTGTTAATTTTTGACGTAAGCTCTGTGCATTCCACTGCAGTAGGTTCAAAGAGAACAATTTTTGGGCTTTATCCATCATCGTTTAAAAAAGTGAAGATATTTTGCAACAAACTGCCCCTGTTAAATGTTTTCATTAAATATTGAATGCCCTCTTCAAAGATTACGCTAAACATATTTTTCAACTTTTCCTCAAAACTTTTTTCACTGTAGAAAATATTTTTTAGTTTTTTAATTAGTTTCCAAAATAGTCTGGTTACGCTTGAACCAATTCCTCTTCCAGTATTTGGCCCCTCATTTTCTTCTTCCATGTTTTGGTCGATTATTTCATCTTCGGCATCTTTTCTGGGTTGTTTCTTTTTTTTCTTGTTTTTTTTCTTTAAGTTGTGCATAACCAGTTTCTCATTTTTGTTTTTTTCTTCGTCTAATAATGTATCCTCTACAGCAGAAAGTGTTTCTTCATCTGAATCAATGTTGGTTCTATGCACTATCGCGCTCGTTTTCACTACATTACTGTATGTCGATGTCGACTGAAACATTCCGTTATCGCGTGAGTTAGGTATGGTAGCCTCTCGGTTCACGTACTCAGCGCCAATATTTGCTTGTTTCTTACGTCTATCTTCTAAATAGATCTGCAACGCCTTTTTGTAGGTACAGTTTTCTATGCGCATTACAATTCTAATCTCCTTCTCTTTAATAAACAAAGGGCATTGCTTATACATAGCTAGGTGAGCTCCTTTGCAATTAATGCATTTGAAGTTGTCTGTTTCGCAGTTTTTGTGCTCACCTCCACATTTTGGACAAACCGGTTTGTTGGCAGGGCATGCCCTAGATAGGTGACCAAATCGCCAACAAACTGAGCATTGGCTCACTGGGAAGGTGTATGGCTCCACCTTATTATTATTATTATTATTATTATTTATTTAATAACTAAAACGGCACAATAGTTACCACTTACATTAGTTACAAACATCAATTGATTAAATTACACAGGCTATACAAATCAGTTGGAAAAATCTTCTAAAAATAATAATTACATATTATAATCAAATCAAATAAATGTCAAATAAGAATAAAGATACAATTTGGTGCAGTCATAATTAGAAACAAACATTACATTGAATCTACACCCGTATCCGAAGACGTACGGGGGCAAGATGGACCCCTTTATGCTAAGGCGAACAGTTTCACTGTCCACCCATAGGCCATCTTCATTCAGCCGCTTTAAACGTCTGACCGCGATAATTTCATAGTCACTTTTCAAATTTTCTAAAGCTTCTTTTTCGTCGATATCAAGGTCAACTTGTCTAACTATGCCATAAGACAAGTTGATTTCGTCAGCCATTTGACATCTGTATCCCAAGTTTATGATCTTATCGCATCTAATTAGCTTATCGCAATCCAATCTATTGCTGAATTCAATGAGTACTTTGTACGGGGATTTATATGATATTTTTATGATATTTTTTATGCTTTCCGCTTGTAGTAGTTTTGCCATTCCGAACTGTTTTGGTAGAATTTCTTTTGACGTAATAGCTACAACAGTGCTCTCATCTGGATCTCTTCCGGCTATCTCTTGTGTTCTTTCGGTCTTGGAGCGTTTAGCCTTCCTGTTTACTGTTTTAAAACCATCCTCAGCTATTTCATCGCTTTCCGTTCTCACTCTCTTCTCTGGAGCCGTCCTGGTGTGTTCCGCCTCCATTTCCTCTGAATCTTCGTGCGATATACTTCTCAGATATTCATCTACCTCCGCGTCAGTATCGCCTCCCGTATCTTGTATTTGAACTATTTTTTTTTCCATCACTGTAAGTCCGTAAAGTACCTAGCGAGTATTCGTAAGTAAACTATAGGTCAATTAAAGCGTTAAGGATTTGTGACTCGATGCGTGCGTTCGCAACGTCGATTGTCGCGTCACTGAGTAATAGGTATAATTACATTCTTTTTGCATCTACAATGTTGGACAGCCTAAAATGTTTTATTGCTTTGAATCACTTTGTAATTGACTGGTTGAAGTGGTTGATACAGTTTTCAAACCAATCCATAAAATAGTAACCTCTCGACCTCCGGCACGTTCCCATCCTTGACGGCTCGCAGCAGCTTGGAGTTGAGCTGTCCGGAGTGGCGGTTGACGCGGCGGTAGATCTTGGGCATGGACTCGTAGTGCGCCAGCCGGCCATCCGCCGCGTCCGCGCCCCGCGCGGGGAACCCCGTGCTCGGCGGCCGCCTGCAACCACCCACCACAGACGCTTTAAATTAGCCCTCTGAGCTCTTGCTACATTACACTTTTTAGGGTTCCGTACCCAAAAGGTAAAGACGGGACCCTATTACTAAGAATCCGCTGTTAGTCCGTCTGTCTGTCACCAGGCTGTATCTCATGAACCGTGATAGCTATACAGTTGAAATTTTAATAGATAATGTATTTCTGTTGCCACTATAACAACAAATACTAAAAACAGAATAAAATAAATATTTAAGGGAGCGCCCATGCAATAAACATGAATTTTTAACCGTTGTTCGCTCAATATTAATAACGGTAACAAGTAGACGCATCAAATATTCACAGGATATTGAGTTGTTTACCTATTTATTTTAAAAATAAGCAAAAAAGGATAAAAAAAAAATTTTAAGGAGGACTCCCGTACAAAAATCGTAATTTTCTGCTCGATATTAACCGATAGATTCTTGAAATATTCACAGCATATTTGGTTGTATGTTCACTACAAAAATAAATAATTCATTTAAAATAATAGTAGATTATGTACCAAGAGAACCAAGTGGTGTCTTATGTCACGGGCGACAATTGGACCCTGAGCGTGGCGAGGGACTGAGGACTTTACAGTCAACTCCCGAGCGCAGCGAGGCGCGTGAAATATTTAGAAACCTGATTTATTTAGAAACCTGAGTGAAGCGAGGGGTTCATTTCTCCCAAGACGAAGACAAACTTGGTTCAAGAGGTCCATAGTCTACTTTTCATACATCCTGCGAGAAAATATAACCCCAAGAATATGAGTAATACTTTACATCATAAATTCACTAAGTGTAGGTAGGTACTCATTAGGCAACTCGGGTATTGTTCACAATAAATTAAAACCTACGAATTTTCATAGAATCACACACTATTTATAATAATAAAGAGAATGAAAATACTACATGAAAAAAATAGGACCATGAACAGCTCGATTATCACGGCTAGCAAGGGCATTGCAAAGAGGTTTTATTCTATAAAATTGAACCGATACGGGCACTAAAGAGGTTTTATTCTGTGAAGTCGAGTAGAACCTCCTTACAATGCCAGTTGCCGTACAATGTAAAGAGGTTATATATTTTGATTTTGCAAAATAAATTCTCTTTACGATGACCTTAAATTTTCTATGTTGCGAGATTTTCATACGAATTAGACGTACCAAATTTAAATCACTTTACCCCCTAGGGAGTTTCATACAACATTATTGACCTGCCATAGCCCTCGAGATTGTGTTAAGATAATAATGACTCGTTTTACGTTGAGATTCCATGACATATAATGGGTCATTTTCGAGCAAGTGGTCCGAAAAATAAATTAAGGGGGCTCCCATTCGGTACCGAACCCTTCGTGCGCAAGTCCAACTCGCACTTGGCCGATTATTACTTATAATTAAGTATGATACTTTATTTGGGCATATCTTGTTCACCGAATTGCAAATAATATTTAACAATAACCATAGAATTATTCTATGACAATAACTATGTGGTAAGTTCATGGATATGTAGGTGGGTAGTTCTGGCATCAGATTGAACAAGTACACAAGTGAACAGTAAATAATCGGCTAAGTGCGAATTGGGCTCGCGCACCAAGGGTTCCGTACCGTAAATGGAAGCCACCCTCAATGTATTTAATTTAATTATTATTTTAAAGGAACATACTACTTAATATTCTGTGAATATTTCAAGCATCTTCCTGTTGCCGTTATTAATATCGAGCAAAGAAGTCACGTTACTTGTATGGGAGCCTCCCTTAAATATTTATTTTATTCTGTTTTTAGTATTTGTTGTTATAGCGGCAACAGAAATACATTATCTGTGAAAATTTCAGCTGTCTAGCTATCACGGTTCATGAGATAGAATAGAATAGAAACGCTTTATTGTTCACACAATCGAAATTATTACAATAAAAGAGTACAATATAATTATAATAGTGCGACAATCGGCGACCTTATCGCTTAGAGCGATCTCTTCCAGGCAACCTGATTTAGAGAGGAAAGGATTATAGAGGAAGGTAAAGGACGGGGTGTACAATAATAGCGAAATTAATTGAAACAAAATAAAGAATACTTGAATAAAGAGTCATAAATACTTGTACAAAATATATACATACATATCAATATACACATGTACATTCAAATACTACAATAATACAACCTACATACACATACTAATACTAAAATAAAAATAAATAATAAAAATGCTACATACAAATTAATAAATTTAATAATAAATAAATATGATAAATTAACTAGAAATGACTTTCTAACATGGAGGCAACTGCGATAAATAAAATTTTATGACTTGCTCCTTAAACACAGCAAGAGAAGGAGCACGTCGAATAGGAACAGGTAGCGCGTTCCATAACTGAACAGCTTGGAAAGCAAAGGACCTGCCGTAAAATAATTCAGAGCGGGCAGAAGGAGTCATGAGGGTAAGGTTTTCTTTGGACCGGAGAGGAAGGGAGTGGGAGGAGTGCCAGTAGGTAAACCGTTCTTTAAGATAACGTGGAGTAGAAGGATTAAACAGGATATTATGAAGAAGGAAAAGGACATGAGCATTCCGGCGAAGTCGAATAGGAAGCCATTTGAGCTGTGCGCGAAATTGAGATACATGATCATACTTGCGTAGACCAAATATAAATCTAATGCAATAATTTTGAAGGCGCTCAAGCTTCTCAAGCTGGATCTCGGTGAGGTCAATGAAGCATGCGTCTGCATAGTCTAAGATGGGAAGAAGAAGAGACTGAGCGAGCGTAACTTTAGTGACAGTGGGTAGAAAATTTCGAAGACGCCTAAGGGATCCGCCAGAAGCAAAGATACAGCCTAGTGACAGACAGACAGACGGACATCGAAGTTTTAGTAATAGGGTCCCGTTTTTACCCTTTGGGTACGGAACTCTAAAAATAACTTTTCTGATTTTTGGTAAATAACAAAAGTTAAAACAATTGTGTCAAAATTATTCACTGACGCGTACCTACTACCGTTATGTGGAACTTCTAAGTATGTAGGTATGCGCATCGCCACAATGATTGCGATCATGAAACACTCTTGAAAAATAAAATACTTACTCGTTTGTGTCACAATATAAAAATAGTACTGACATAATGCTGCCTTCGGCCCAGCTGTGGCTGCGCAGGCGCGCCGTGGGCGGCTCGTGCGCTTCCTCGTCCTCGTCCTCGTCCTCGTCCTCGTGCCGGGAGAAGGTCTGCAGCTCCTCGCCCTCCGCGATGCGGTCCGCCGCGCGCCCGCCCGCTCCTGCAACACGCGCTCGATGCAACACTGCGGCCGGACACTCGGGACTACACTGCAGTGGTTCAACACTGCCTCGGGACACACTTCTTCTTCGTGTCGATGGTTCTAAGGTGAGATCTATCTACTTAGATACCAGTAGTTAGCGACTGCTCCTCCAGGAGGGGTGGCTTCCACTGGGGGGACTACACTGCAGTGGTTCAACACTGCGTCGGGACAACTTACTACGTTATTGTTTTGTGCTTCACGTAACACTTACCTTTTGTATGGTCTTTCGGCATTATCACTTAATATTTGTCACATCGGTATTCACTTCAAAATACCGAACTCGAGAATGACTATTCTTTGAATGCGGTATGTTTGTATCCGTTGCTTATTGTTTTGCATGAAGAATAATTATTACACTATATTTTTCCTGTTTGCGCGGCCAATAAAACCTACCTACGTATAAATCTTGTTTTACATATTATCCCGTTAGTTGTTATGGCGAGTCGGGATCGTATATTTAACAATTTCCTATCCGATAGGTATGTAATTATTTTTCGCAAAAAATGGAATGACCGACTTCAACCGTGTGCAGAATTCGCGAATAGTTCACACGGATCGATTTAGCAATTTTCACTTCATTGTTCATTTATCAAAAATGGCTCGGCCGATTTCGATAAAATTTTAATGGGACCAACTTTACCCTTTCCAATAAAAAAATAATTATCGAAATTAAACCACTCCGTAAAAAGTTATGCATGGTTGGTTATACATAAAATAAATATATACGCGTCGACTTGAGTACCACCTCCGTTTTTTCGTCGGTCATAACCTCCGCTAGGAGTAAATATTTTCTTTGGTCATAAATCTGTAAAAATGATTGAAAACAACTTTTCTGATTTTACAAATATAATGAAATAATCGATCCTGAACAATCGCATCGTGTGATCGAGCCGAACATACAATAAAATTTTGGGAGTGGTTCTAAACCATTTTATAATAACTTTTAAATGAATACGTGTGAATGAAACATTTTTAAGGTTGCAGGTCATTTCTGTACTGTTCAGGAAATACAGGGTTATCGGCTTACCCTGTACTTAGACACAAGTGGATGATGCAGACCGTCATTATGAACTACTTTTACTCTGGGGCTAACCCAAAATTCGAGAAAAAAAATCTGCTGTTCTAAACAAAACTGCATCTCGGACTCGACAAAACGTATGAAACAGCTGGTTTTTTTCTCGAAGTCCGGGTTGGCCACATACTAAGCCCCGAGTTCACCAACGCTTGTTTAAGTTAAACGTGTGACTACTGTATTTAACCAACGGTTTTTGCTTGCTGAGCAGCAACATTTCGTTAAAAAGCTGTTCAAGATTTAACCAATGTTTGATAAATTAAAAATCTGTTGGTGAACTAGGGTCTAAAACCCGAGTTTTATCGTTGTTTAAAAACAGTAATCACACGTTGAACTTAATCAAGCGTTGGTGAACTTGGATCTTAAAGAGGTTCATAATGATGGTCTGAATCACCACCTTTCGGTTTACTTAACACGGCGAGGATGAGGAGGGGTCATAATGACCCTGTTCATTTTGTTCCGTGCACAACTTCTTATTCTGCGGTCATATGTTTCTGAAAGGCGTAGTAGCTGTAGGTAATGAACCCGTCTTTATGTTAGAAAACACCATTTGGTTGTAGGAGTCCTGGTTTGGGAGGTAGGTGAGTACAAACGCCGCAAAGGGTCATCTTGACCCTTCCCCATACGCGGCGTGGCCTTTTTGTGCCACATTTTCGTTACCATTTTTTCTAAATATTTGTTAATTTTGGTCAATAATTATTATAAACGTAGCCAAGACGACAGTAGTTGAGCGTATATGCAGTTGGCTAGTAAATCAAAGCAACCATAGTGAAAATGAAAATCATTAAAAAAAATTGAGCGTAGTAAAGAAAACGAAAATTAGCTAAACACATCTGTTTACAAAATACGATTTCTAATCATTATCTAAAAGAAAACAAAAAAACAATTGGACATAATTTAATTAAAACGGGTAAAATGAAGCTAAATAGTAAAATAAGTTTCTTGATGAAGTAAGCTGCTCGACTAATTTTAATGACTTACTTAATAATTTATTTCTTGTAAACATTTAATAATCAGGTATATAAGTACTATAAAATCTAAATAATAAGATCAAAAATATTAATTTGTTGGTTTTATGACGCTTTTAACCATTGTACCAAAAAAACGAACTGTACAATTAATATAGTAAATAAGTACATAATATATTCATTAAATAGAGATGTATTATTAAGAATCTTGTAAAACCATAGCTAAATGTTATATAATCGTTATCTATTATTTTAAAATATATCACAATTATTTTAATATATTCTTTTTAAAAACAGGGTCATAATGACCCTCCTCGTCCTCGACGTATACCTTTTGTACCACATCTTCGCCGGGTTAATACATCAATTCTGGGTAGCTCAGTATTATGTAGCTAAACGCGCTGACGCGACGCCGTGCGCCGCCGCGCCAGCCAGGCTCTCTTATCAATATCCTACCTACACAAGCACACAAACACAAGGCTCCCGTTATAAGGAAATTCCTCGAACTAATTGATAAAATACCGCATTAATCATTACAGAGTGTTATAAAATTTTAATTTTCACAGTGCGCGTTGTCCTTCAACACCCACTTTAATACAAATCAATGGCAATTTTTAGTTATTATACTTTTTAATGAGTATCATTTTTCAACCTGCTTTTTATTCCACATAAGGTGTCAAAATTTTTTTCGAAGTACCTACTTAGTACCGCTTATCAAATCCCCATAACTCTTTATAAAAATCAAGGAGCGCGTACCTAGTAGGTATTGAAGTAAGTGTGGCCGCGATCGCTTTTGTATTTCCGTCTCAGCATTTCCGAACGAACCTCCTTCTTGTAATCCCCCCACTTCTTTTCAGCTTCCGGTCGGCAGTTTCGCCTTACATATATTTTTCTTGTGTAATTACCAGCGGTAACTCAATGTCAATACAGTTAATGTCAAATAATGATATACATTGTATAACTTAAACACCATTACATGTATTCAAGGGAGTTATCGACCTGAGTCAACAACTCCCTAGTCAAACAAACCTCCGCAAAGCGGTTGTATATTTTCCATGCACTTATATTCTATGCATCCTATTTTTTTTACAGAAGTATTAACTACCTGTGTTTTACTAATACTTACGTATTTATACATGGTCTTCAATAATATCAGTTCTATGTAACACCTTGTATAACGGTGTATGTGGACTGAAGTCCCTGTAGTGGCACGCGGGCACGCGGGCACGACGTGGGCGCGACGACGGAGCGGCAGCGGGGTACACTCGACGTCTCCCGTCTGCCGACCACACACCCACTCCTCCCCTCCAGTTCATTCTAATACTGGCACTTTTTGCTACTGGACCAGATGGAGACTAATTTAAACATGTACTTTTTGTTCTTTCTTATATTATGTGCGTACACCGGTATAGTTGAGGGCAAGGAACAGGCGGAGACAAAAGGTATGTACTATGACGGTTCCCTGATGTTTCAAAAAATTTTTTTGGTAAAAAATCACTTTAAAACCAACTGTTCGTATAATATTAATTCCAAAAACTTTTAAACGGCCAAAACGGCCGCTGCCGCCGCACGCTCGCTTTGCTAGCTCGGCTCGTGCGTTGGTTGTCATGTTTTAATCTTGTTTAACCTATTTTAGTTTCACAACTAATAAACAAAAGCATTAAATAAAAAGTAAAATAATGTTTGCAAATCAGAGCGATGCCATATTAGAATTTTAGAGATTTATTTTATTAACTTCAACAACATCTTGACAACGCTCAATAAATTCATAAACATTACTTTTGAATGATAGGTCCTCAGCATAGCACCAAATCTAAAGAAAATGCAGAACTCGATCTGTCTCTATGTCAGAGAGACGACAATCAGAATAAGGATGTGTGCAATTGCACTTACACTAGCGGAAATGATCCCAACGTGCGCAAAAACATAGAAGAGATCATAAAAGTAGTGGTGTGGGAGCGAGTCGCGGCGACGCGGGAATCCTTCACCGAGGGCGACTATAATGTCGGAAGGGACGTAAAGGACGCGGCGACCAACATTATTGAACAGATAACGTTAATCACCACGAAAATAGCAGAACAAGTAGACACTGCTTTCAAACAAAAATTAATATCCCAATCAATCGAAAGGATGCTCAACAAGCAAGCTGCAATAGAAAAAGAGTTACAAAAATGTACAATATTTGAAAATGACAGAATCAAAAAAATAAACGAGCTTGAAGATAAAATATTGTCACTCACTACGAATACAAAACAACTCACCGATACAATAGGCTCGAGTGACAGAGAGCGACACGAATCAATGGAAACTATAAGCAATAAGCTGGCTCTATTGGAAAATGTAAATAAATTAGAGGATAACAACATTAAACTCTTATTGAACATTACTGAAAAAATTCATGAAACTGTTTTAAAATCTAATCGAGAAATAGAAATTTTGACGAACGATACCACAGCGACCAGAAACGATGCAGGTGTTAGCACGCTGTGTAATGTGAAGGTGCCGAGTTCGGTGGTGGTCAAATACGGCATCTGGAAAGAGAAACAAACTCCTGAAATGGACGATCTGGACACCTTCTTGGCTATCAAAACAGGTACTTAGACAATTTTTATTCGTACAAATTCAAATTATCAGGGATAAATAATTCAGCTTTTGTAAGAAATAACATGTTTAGTTAAGAAATCATTAATTTCTGTTTGTAATAAAAGTGAATATTGAACATGGCAGGGTGTTCGTACACGGCGCTGGAGTACAACAAGAACTTCGAGGAGGCGGCGGCCACGTACGCCGAGGGAGGGCTCGAGTGGCGCGTGGCTGTGCGCAGCCGCGACAATGCCGACATGGGCTTCTCCTGGCCCGGCGACGGCTACTCCTTCTGTAAGTTATATACTATTATATTCAATGACATTCCGTTCCGATCCCATCCGTTCCATTCTATTTCGATTCATTTCGGTAAAAAAAAAATTACATGTATATAAAAGTTTAATAAAATTAGGCATGAATTTTGGTGGAGCTTATATCGACTTTCAGAAAAAAACATCTGACGGTTTAAAAGCATAAAAGTTATTCAAGATCCTAATTTTATTTGTGATTGTGTCAATAAAATGCTCATCAAAGTCATCGTGGTTGACCATAGCGTTTTCTTTTTAATGTGCAGAGCGTATAATAGACGAGTTTTACCTACCAATAAAACTCATATTATGTCCGGAGCCTTATTCGAAGCCTTTTAAACATATATTGAGAATGCATCTTCCGTTTCCGGCCGTCTTTGCGGTTGTAGCTCCATCTGGTGGGTTGAATGTGGCAACCCTCGTTCACCAGTTCTCGATCCGAGATAGGTTTCGTCATTGTAGTCTCAATATTCTATGAAATTAATTAACACCAGGCAGAATTTGCTGTAAGGCTTCGAATAAGGCTCCGGACATAATATGAGTTTTATTGGTAGGTAAAACTCGTCTATTATGTCCTTCGCCGTTATTCGAAGCCTTTTAAACATATATTGAGATGTGTTTGTTTTCGCCTGGTGAACGAGACGCCAATGTGAATGCACAGATTGATAGAAATAAACAGTAGGAAAAACGTAAGTATTAGCACAAGATAGTGTAAATTGCTAACAACATATCGTTTATCACTACGTACAGCTACGTAAAAATGTATAAGAAAAATGAATATAATAGTCACTGCTACTATACTATCTTACAGTTTCAAATATTTTCCCTGTAAAATGTGTATGTTTTTATTATATAGAAATGAATAGGTAAACCTAATAATCACATAGTATTACTGTCTTACAGTTTCTAATATTGTCGCTGATAATACTTTGCCGCAATTATTCGTATAATAATAATAATATGTCAATCATTCATTAATAGTCTGTCGATTCACCCTCTGAACGCAACAGCGGGGGTGGTATCACCACCATCAGCCTCCGGCAAAAAAGATTTTACACCATCGGTGATTCCAGTTTAAGATGCAGCTTACAATACTGGTGTACGGCAATAGTTCTCGATTACAAATCTTGAAACCGGTATAAGAAATTTACCAAAAATCTGTTGACAACAAAACCCCTGAAACATTTTGTTGCGGCCTCCTTGTCTAGACAAGACAAGACTATTCGTAATAGATATAGTCAACACCTACAGTAACAGAAGGTAGATACTATATGTTTATATACACCAACCCGCACTGGGCCAGCGCGGCGGACATGGCCCAATCACCCCTCGTGGGCAGGTCCACGTCCCGCAGTGGACCATTGAAAAGGCTGGTACAGTACAGTACTATATGTTGAGAATGACCTTTTAATTATACTACCCAAGAATTCTGAATTTCAATCATATAAACAAGCGAGACTTAATAAAAACCAAAATAAAATTGTTACTCAGTCAAATCCTTGTGACTGGTAGGCTTTGTAATCTTAAAATCTTCCCACAGTTGTTCAAAACAGTTGGCGCGGCAGGTCACCGAAAGCCCCCGTTAAGAAACCTTGGTATATATGGTATATAATTTAATCTACTGTTACATTGAAAAGTGTTGAATTTTGTATTCCATCGTGAATACAATAATCCCAAACTTGCACACCGTCGGCGTCGTGGTGCATCCCGCAAATAATGAGTAGGTCGATTTAAAATTGACCATCAATTGAATAAGTACATATACTGGTATATATCCCGAACATGACTATTCTTAGCACTATTATTTGATATGCTTTCATTTCACATGTTTAGAGCTAAGCTGGCTTTATAAAATTCATTTTATTCTGGAATATTTGAAAAGATAATGTATAAGCCAAGTCAAGGTAACTTTAAAGCCAAGAATTACAAAAATCATTCTAATTATTGCCATACCCTTATAGGGTCATAATAGATATAAACTATACAGACCATGTTACATAATAACCAAATGTAAGTATTACATTCGTTGCAATAAATGATTGAGTAGGTATTGTACCTACTGTTAATTTTATCGTTCCAATATCATGTTAGTTTACAGGTATTAAGATTATTATCTCTAATTATTTCTACTTTGCTCGCAATATACTTCTGTTGTATATTATGATAATAAGCCATGACATATTTTTAAATTTTTTCGCATCAAATCTGCACTCTCGACCCACGAGTCATTGCGTAGGCTCGCACGTGTTGCATGAAACTTGTGGACCTGGATTCTGAAGAGGAAATGTCCACGCCAAATAGATCACGCTTCGTAAATAAAAGAGTTACGTATCTAAACTTTTTGTTTTCAGCCTAGTCAAGACTGATAGAATTAAGTATTTTGCCATTTTTACTAGAAAACGTATCAGATAAGCAAAGCAAACCGGCCATTCTTTTGCATGGTTTACGTTTTTCGCATGCACGACTTAACTTTGTCTTTAAAGGCAGAGATAATACCCGGAGCAAATATAAAGATAAAATTATATTAGAGAGTGCAAAAACTATTTCTCAGTAAAAATAGTCGACCCTGTGGAATAGCCAGCAGGTCGAAGTGCCAGAGTTATTTCTACAGAACTTACAAATTGAAAAACATTTCTCAGTAAAAATGATCGACCCTGTGGAATAGCCAGCAGGTCAAAGTTCAATACTTGTTCTTTAAAATTATTTGAGCAGCTGTTGCCAGTTCTTTCTACAGAACCCATACATTGAGAAACATTTCTCAGTAAAAATGGTCGTCCCTGTGGAATAGCCAGCAGGTCAAAGTTCAATACTTTTTCTTTAAAATTCTTTAATCAGCTGTTGCCAGAGTTCTTTCTACAGAACCCATAAATTGAAAAACATTTCTCACTAAAAATGGTCGAACCTGTGGAATAGCCAGCAGGTCAAAGTTCAGTAGTTTTTCATCAGCTGTTGTCAGAGTTCTTTCTACAGAACCCTTAAATACCACTGCACTAAGCAGGTATTGTGGCAATTTTGACTAAAGAATAATAATATAAGCAGTTGACTCTGAAGTGTGTGAAACTGTGGCTTTTGAGTATTACTCTGGGAGCGATTGCAAATCCCAATGGCAAAACTTTCTATAGAATTGATAAAACAGTAAGTAATATTTTAGTACCTATTACGAGTACAAGCAACAAGTTATGGGTAGTGTGTCTGAAATAAATTAATTGAATTCATTCCGATGGCCAACGGGACGCATGGAATCATTGCTTTTCGTGGTTAAAACCGGGGTTTTGGTCTCAGCGACATTATTATATAACAATACTAGCTGACCCGGTGAACTTCATATCACCTTAGCGCCACCGGTGACCAAATACTGTAAACATTCACATTTACTTTTACTTACAGGTAGGAACATTTTGTATGGGAAAATAACTTCAATTTTTTATTATTATTCACGCTACTTTTTATAATTTTCTCATCGTTTAAACTTTCCCTTAGCTTCCACGGATATTTCAAAATCTAAATTAGCCACATCGGTCCCGCCGTTCTCGAGTTTTAGCGAGACTAACAACCACGATTCATTTTTATATATGTAAGAAAGAATGAAGAAGAAATAAGATTTCTTTTGAGTTTCTTATCGTCGGTTCCTTACTTGTCAAGAAACAGTTTCATGACAGTGACCGTAAATGCAGTGCCGTAGGTCTAGCGGCAGGCTGCGCTTAAAAAGAGACTTTATAGTTCCTATTATTAATAGCTCCAAAAAGGGTTGGCGCTCTTTCACCCGTATTCATGAACGCTTCAATCTACCCGCAAAAACAAGTGTTATTTCAAATTTACTTTCTTATCTGCCGCTCCCGGCATTGGTTTGGTTCAATGGACTCAATTGATTGCAAGGTTATATTAAGTTTACCTGGACTTGTTGAACCGTGGCAAACTACTGTGGTTTTAATATTTTATTGATCACAGCAGCATTATAAAACAAAACCTGGCAAATTATTATTGAATGCATATGGCACAAGAGCGCATATTGCAACTATGTTGCAGTATTAAAATTCACGCAAAAAGTTGAAAAATTTATAATTGAATGCTACATGGGTGTATAGCAATTACACTGCAACAACACCCCCAACCAAATGCTTGTAAATCGCAATCGAACTCGTATGGCTACAAGATCGTGCAGTAATTAGGTACATTGCATCAACCAAAGGGCGATACAATAAACCTTGAAAAACGCATATGATTACATTCTTGTCATTAAATGTTATCTTATTTTTGATCACAAAATACTATACACATTAAGCTGAAACGTAATAATAAATGAATGCATACGGCAAAATGGGCGCATATCATTAAATTGGTATCAATAAATGTTATCATGTTTAAATCACAAAATGCAATACATATTAAGCTGAAAACGTAATAAATGAATGCATATGGCAATATGGGGCGCATATGATTACATTGCACCACAAGATCTAGATATTTGTGAGCATTGTTAAAAATTATAATTAGACGGTGCCGTGGGCGACCGGCTTAATTATAGCTATACTGGATTCAGGGGCAGCGCCGCCTGTTAACCAGGGAACTAACTACCTGCCTTCTCCTGTGCAGAGACGGAAGGTTGTGATTGTATGTTTGTATAAGCTTATAAAGCTAGGTACCTTTACCAGTATTCAAATCGTCTGAAAGATATTGACAATTTTATTTTTACTAAAGTACCCTCATTAATATTTGTGAAAAGAATACTGGGAATTTGCTTTAACTAAACAAAACTTTTCTATATGGGGGTATCTTATGAAATAGTCTTGGTTCCAGTGACCGCCGAGTACCTAATACCAGACCAACGAGAACAAGTCGCTCGAAAACTATGTATAAGAATTGTTTGAACATTTTCATGCTCAAAATGAAAAACGACATGTAGAATTTCATCGTGGCAATCAAGATTGTTTGCAGAACTTAATCGTTTTCAAAATTGAAATTGCAATAATCTCTGAATGAAATACCTTCCATTGAAACAAATAGCCCTGTTTTCCTGGTTTAATAGTAATAATAGTTTTCAGAATTTGCAATTGTCAGACGTTTTCAAATATAATTGAAATTATAAGGGCCGCCTCGGCGGGCACCTCTATAAAAGGCACGATCTGCTGGATCAGCGCAGGAATAATTCTACTCTGAGGTATTCTGGTGTCTTGGGACCGACCAGCGGCTACGTGTCCTTACCCGAGGGCAGTATGTACAAAAGAAATAGTTTTGAATTTGCCATACCTGGTCAGTAAGGTGTTCTACTACCTTACTCTTTTTTGTAGCTTAAATCCTCGGCGACCTGGCGGCCACGTGGTCACCACCCGCGGCCCAAGTGGCGCCCCACAGCGATGACGAGGGCGGCGTGGCGGTCTCGTATACGAGTATAATACTCTGCGGTTCCTAGTACCGCTAAAGGACGATGACGTCGACTTGGTAGACTTCATCCTCAAGCACGTGTACCACTTTCCGAGATTTTTCGCACACTTTTATATTTAATCATTATTATGTAGGTAGACACATAAGTTTTCAAATTAATGATTTCACTTCACAAAATAAAATATAAAGAAACTACAACCTATTAATGTTATTTGGAACAATTTTAGAAATTATTCTATTTTAATATAACGACGAACGCTAACAGCGTTAACGTGACTTAACGGCACGGAAGTTAAGACGCCAATGACGAAACCTATCTCGGATCGAGAACTGGTGAACGAGGGTTGCCACATTCAACCCACCAGATGGAGCTACAACCGCAAAGACGGCCGGAAACGGAAGATGCATTCTCAATATATGTTTAAAAGGCTTCGAATAACGGCGAAGGACATAATTTACAGTTATTGCACAAAAAATGAATACGGTATCGAGGCTGAGTCGCTGGAACCCGAGGCAGAGCTGGGAGCGCGCGACGCCCGGGCTGCTCTCGGCCGACCGCTACACGCCGCTCTACGTGCGCATACACAACGGTGAGCCCCGCGCTTCTAGCGCCACTTCATACGTTCTATCTAATGATCAGACTGTTTCTCTTCTCTAGAAGACGCTTATACTCTCAGAAGTCTAAGATATCATTGTACTCATCATAACGACCTTCTTACAACGCGGGCTTCCCCGCGATCGCGAAATACATCAATAATACTCGTAATAACTCCTTTGTCTGGAGATAGGTACAGACAGAGACCGCTAGTTATTTCAGTAATTTTAACCTTTGTCTATCTACCTATGTTATTGTAACTTAATTATGGTGCGGATCAATTAATTTTTTTTATTAAAGTGCATTTATTAAATACGACAAAATACCATGAAAATTATTATTTTTCGCAAAAAATGGCATAACCGACTTCAACCGTGTACAGATTTTAATAGCTTGCATGGATCAACGTAGTAATTTTCACAATTTTGTTGATTTATCAAAAACGACTCAGCCCATTTCAATATATTTAAACGGGACCACAGGAAGTATGATCTACCGAACTATAATATAATTATTGAAATCTGACTACTCTGTACAAAGTTATGCGTGGTGATACTTAATTAAAATGTAATGATACCTATAAGTAATATAATTAACGCGTCCACTTGAGAACCTCCTTCGTTTCGTCGGTTAAAAATAATTTGTCCAACCATCATCTAGCATCAAAATCGAATATTGTTTGTTTTTGTTGAGAAAAAAATGAGTTGTACAGTAATAATGATTCCCAGGAAGTGTGACAGTCGGCAACGAATGCGACAGCGCGCCGTTCTTCACGCAGCCAGTGAGCATCCAGCCGGGGCAGCAGTTCAACCGGCTCTTCAAATCCTGGTCATCCTATGGAGCTAAATTTTTGTACGGATGTCCTGCTCGTTTCGCAGGTAACAATATTTACTATCAATCCAGGTATAAAATTTCAATTATCATCATTTGTCTAAGTTAAATGAGTTTTTGATGGAATTGGAGTGAAGAAATCGAAAGCTTTCGGTGGAACGCTGGGTACATTTGAGGCTACATTAGTAGATTACCTATGTACCAAGAAAACCAAGTCATGTTTTACGTCACGGGCGACATATTGGACCCTGAGCGTAGCGAGGGACTCTACAGTTAACTCCCGAGCGCAGCGAGAGTGTTTTCATGTAAATTCCCGAGCAAGGCGAGGGAATTATTTAGAGTCCTGAGTGAAGCGAGGGGTTCAAGTCGCCCAAGACGAAGACAGACTTGGTTATATTGGTACATACTCTACTTTTCATACCTCCTGCGAGAAAATAAAACCCCAGGAATATGAGTAATACTTAAATCATAAACTCACTAAGAGTAGGTACTCACTAGACAACTCGGTATTGTTCACAATTAAATAAGACAAATTAGAATGTACCTACGGATTTTCATAGAAAAGCATACGACTCCGTAATAAAATAGAGAATGTAAATACTATGTGAAAACATAAGACCATGGACAGCTCGATTATCATGACCTAACAGGGGCATTGCAAAGAGGTTTTAGTTTTTATTCTATAAAATCGAACAGATACGGACACCAAAAAGGTTTTAATCTATAAAATCTAATAAAACCTCCTCACAACGCCCGTTGCCGTGAAATGTGAAGAGATTTTATTCGACGTTACAAAAAGAAACCTCTTTACGATGTCCTTAAATGTTCTAAGTTAAGGAATTTCCATACGAATTAGACGTTACAAATTTAAATCACTTTACTCCCTGGGGAGTTTCATACAACATTGTTGACCTGCCACAGCCCTTGAGATTGTGTAACGATAATAATGACCTATTTTACGTTGAGATTGTACAACATATAATGAGTCATTTTCGAGCAGGTGGTATGAAAAATATATTATTAATAAACTTCGATAACATAAACTGAGTTTAAATCGTAAGACATCTATTCCTAATGCCAAATGTGGATGAATATACACCTACTATGTATAATACAACTCTAGATTTTGCCCGTGGCTTCGCCCGCGTGATTTTATGAGTTATTGCGCTATCCCATAGGAACCTTTCATTTTTCCGGGGTAAAAACTTTCCGACCTTTTAACCATATCCATGCGAAAAAACAAGTAATTTTATTGACCTGTTGCTGCGTGAAAGAGTAAGACATTAATAAATACATTTTCAGAATTCTAATATAAGTAAGGATACGTTCTTGTTTGAGAACATCCTACTCGCACCTGATCCTAGGCGATAAATAAATAATATAAGCGAAGTAGTGAACATGATCTTACTCGTACCCAAGCAGTTAGTGAAATTGATACGTGTTTTATTGTTTCAGATTTGTCCAAGAAGTAACGGACCGCGAACAAAACATAAGCAAGTAATTATCTGTTACAGTCCGTTCACAGTTATTTTACCTCTGACATTGTCGCTGCGTCTGTCTAACTTATGATGGTGTGTAATAACTAGACAGAGACAGCCACAATATTATACACCACTACTTTTTATGAACATCTAAAAAAAAAATGTAGGTATCAGTACACGATGTAAAACATATGTGTACAGTTAAAATTTAAAAAAGATCTTAGGTAGCCTATTTATTTAGGTTTTATTTTATCCGAAAATTAGACTAAAATTATGCACATAATGTCAATTTCATTCATGTATCGCTATTGCATTCATTCCCTTTGCTAGCTCTCTCGCTCGCAAAAGCCCGCCCACAATTTTATTACCTACAAGTCTTGCAACATGGCTAGCAAATAATTAAAAAAAAAAAACAAGTAAGTAAGGAGAAGTGAAATAAAAAAATACATCTGTAAAATTACAAACAATTTTACATTACAATTTTATTCTAATATTCTAACCTTCCCTTCATACTTTACCCGGGCTTAGGACCGGCAAAAATACTTTTCTTTTGGTAAAATAGGTAAATACCTAACTGTAAAAAAACTGAATAAAACAATTTCAATTTAACATTCAAAAACAAGAAAAGTATTGTTGGCGTATTTAAAAAGTTTTGCCGTGGGGTGCCGGCAGAGTAGAATAGCACCCCCCTCTTGTACCAGGTGTCGTAAGAGCCGACTGAGGTACTATGGAACCGACAGATGGCGGTATATCCATCCAAAACAGCGTAGCTCAACTGCAACAGGGCGGGGATGGGCAGCAGCATCCCCGTCGCGAGAGCTACGCACTGCGATTGCCAACACGCCTGCCCAGCGCGGCAATTACGGGCAAAACCCCCTTTATGATTAGTGAAAATAAGACCAGGCCCCCAGTCCCCGGCAGCGCCGCTATTCCTGGCTCCGGCAGCGGCCATGGTAACGGCGGAGCACGGGGTGCTAAGAATCGCCGGAAGAGATCCGGCTGCCACCCCACCCGACAACTGGCCCTGGCAACATATAACGTGCGCACAATGAGGACTGACGAGAAGATTGCGGAACTGGAAGAAGAGTTGAGTAGGTTGCGATGGGATATTGTGGGGTTGTCTGAAGTCCGTAGAGAGGGCGAGGACACGATAACCCTGAAATCCGGCAACCTACTTTACTACTGGGAAGGTGACCAACGGTCCCAAGGTGGTGTCGGCTTTCTCGTCCACAAGTCTCTCGTTAACAACATCATTACCATTGAAAGTGTGTCGAGCAGGGTTGTATACCTAAAACTCAGAATATCTAAACGATATTCGTTGAAGGTCATTCAGGTATACGCACCGACCTCGTCACACCCAGATGATGAAGTGGAGGCTATGTATGAGGACGTAAGTCGGGCCATACATACGTCTAAGACCCGCTTCACGGTTGTTATGGGAGATTTCAACGCAAAGTTGGGCAAAAAAAGCGATGATGAGTTGAGAGTGGGGCAATTTGGATATGGGCAACGGAACCTCAGGGGCCAGAGGCTGGCAGATTTTCTGGAGAAAGAGGGACTCTTCATGATGAACTCTTTCTTTCAGAAGCCACCTCACAGGAAATGGACCTGGATGAGCCCCGATGGTTCTACGAGAAATGAGATAGACTTCATCATGACTAGCAAGAAACGGATATTCAACGATGTCTCCGTGATCCACAGGATAAAAACCGGTAGTGATCACAGAATCGTGCGAGGCAAACTGAATATTAACGTTAAACTCGAAAGGTCCCGCCTGATGAAGTCTACGCTCCGACCTACTCATGCTCATATACAAAACCCCGAGAACTTTCAGCTCGAGCTCTCAAATCGCTTTGCTTGCCTGGAGAACTTTGCGTCTGTGGACGAGATCAATAACGGGCTCGTAGAAACTGTCCAAACGGTGGGTTCTAAGTTCTTTAGACCCCGCCGTTCTGATAGACCTCGGAAATTTTCCGATCATACTCTAAATCTCATGGCCGAACGACGCTCGCTAAGACTGCAGTCTTCCGATGATGCAAAGTCATACAGGCGGCTCAATAGACAAATTTCAAAATCAGTGCGGTGCGACATTCGTCTCTTTAATACCAAACATATTAAGGAGACGATAGAGCAGAACAAAGGCTCCAAAGTGTTCGCAAGGCATTTGTCTATTGGGCAAAGCCAGCTGACAAAGCTGAAGAGAGAAGATGGCAGTACAGCGTCGACCAAGGCAGAGGTATTGGAGGAGATCGAAAAGTTCTACGGACAGCTATACGCCTCGGTAGCAAAGCCTGTAAACAGCGCGGCTAGAGACCCAAGAGCCAAACTGACCCGACACTTCACCGAAGACATCCCGGAAATCAGCCTGTACGAGATTAGAATGGCCCTGAACCAACTTAAGAACAACAAGGCGCCGGGTGACGACGGAATCACTTCAGAACTTCTGAAAGCGGGTGGTAAACCGGTACTTAAAGTCCTTCTGAAGCTTTTCAACACCGTCGTCCTCGAGGGCATAACGCCAGAAGCATGGAACAGAAGCGTGGTGGTGCTATTCTTTAAAAAAGGTGACAACACCTTATTGAAGAATTACAGACCCATCTCGCTTCTGAGCCATGTTTGTAAGTTGTTTTCAAGAGTCATTACGAATCGTCTCGAACGCAGGCTTGATGACTTCCAGCCTTCCGAACAAGCCGGATTCCGAAAAGGCTTTAGTACCATGGACCACATACCATACGCTGCGGCAGGTTATACAGAAGACTGAGGAGTATAACCAGCCACTTTGCTTAGCGTTTGTGGACTATGAGAAAGCCTTTGATTCGGTCGAGACATGGGCTGTGCTTGAGTCTCTTCAACGATGCCGTATTGACTATCGGTATATCGAAGTGTTGAAGTGTTTGTATAATAACGCCACTATGTCGGTCCGAGTACAGGAAGAGAGCTCCAAGGCGATCCCTTTGAAGAGAGGCGTAAGACAGGGAGATGTTATATCTCCGAAACTGTTTACTGCTACTCTGGAGAACGCCTTTAAGCTCCTGGAATGGAAAGGATTCGGCATCAACATGAATGGCGAATACCTCACTCACCTTCGGTTTGCCGACGATATCGTGGTCATGGCAAAGTCGATGGAGGAACTCAGTACGATGCTCGAAGGCCTCAATCGAGTATCTCAACAGGTGGGTCTTAAAATGAACATGGACAAGACAAAGGTCATGTGTAATTCCCATGTTGTACCCACCCCCATTTCAGTTGGGAACTCGGTTCTTGAAGTCGTTGACTCGTACGTCTACCTAGGACAAGTAGTCCAGTTAGGTAGGTCCGACTTCAAGAAAGAGGCCAATCGCCGAATCCAACTCGGCTGGGCAGCGTTCGGAAAATTGCGTAACGTCTTCTCGTCCGACATACCTCAGTGCCTCAAGTCGAAAGTTTTCGACCAGTGTGTGTTGCCAGTGATGACTTACGGCACAGAAACGTGGTCTCTCACTATGGGCCTTATTAGTAAGCTTCAAGTAGCCCAACGAGCCATGGACAGGGCTATGCTCGGAGTTTCTCTACGCGATCGAATCAGAAATGAGGAGATCCGTAGAAGAACCAAGGTTACCGACATAGCCCAGCGGATTGGCAGGTTGAAGTGGCAATGGGCAGGGCACATAGCGCGGAGGACTGATGACCGATGGGGTCGAAAAGTCCTCGAGTGGAGACCACGTACCGGCAAGCGCAGCGTAGGACGTCCACCCACAAGGTGGACGGACTTAAAAAGTTAGAATCATGATATTTACAATAATTACCTACATTATTTACAAAATTTTAAAAATTTATACGTATTTTAATTGTCCTTCAAAATGTCCACCTCCATTGGCAATGCAAAGACGTGCACGTTTCACTAAATTGTTTCTTAAAGAGAGAAGCACGCTTCTCTGCTGTTTAACTTCGTCAAAAGCGTCCATTATGCGCTGTTTCAATAATTGTACACTATCTGGCTCACTTATGTACACTCGCCGCTTAATCTCACTCCATAAGAAGAAATCCATGGGTGTAAGGCCGGGAGAGCGTGGCGGCCATGCCACTGGCCCACCACGGCCGATCCACTGACTTCCAAACTCTTCCGTTAAAAACTCTCGTACTGCGCTGTAGTAGTGCGGTGGCGCGCCATCCTGTTGGAACCAAAGTCCTCGCAAGTAAACGCTGATATGCATTTACCACTGTATGAGCGTTTGGCTGTCGACTGGTTGGATACAATTCTCTGTACATGCGTAATGCAGCACTCTCATTTTCACCACACAAAAAGTACGCACGCAGCATAGCCACGTACTCTCGAGACGAGAACTGGTAGGCCATCGCGACACGAAAACAACACGAAAATAACCGAAAAAATCGAAATGATCCGGAAAATCGAGATGCGTACGCGCCGCGGTAATTTTTGGCACTGGCCGGGCCGGACTTGTCGTGCACCACCGAAAGGGGCGCACGGGGAGAGGGGTGTGGCTTGAGCTTTGACGCGAGTTTGCTTTCCTTTGCGCGGTAGCCGCCTGAGAAATTATGAATGGTGATAAGTACCTACGGTCTTGTTCACGCACAACAGCTGTAGTTGGAGTCTAATGGATTAGAATAACCAATTATTTCAATTTTTAAGGGATAATTTTAGGATATTGATTTATTAACTTTTTATTGCATATATATGTTTAGTATCGTGCACTGATACCCCCAAATTTTTTTTAGATGTTCATAAAAAGTAGTGGTGTATTAGAGGCAAAATAACTGTGAACTGACTGTAGCACAGTTTCGTTCGCATATTTTATAGTGTTGAACCATGGTTTACTTCCATGATTTGCATTCGCGTATTTTGAGAAAAAAAATTAAAATAAAACAAGGTACTTAGAATTTTTATTTTACCCTTTAGACTAGCGATCAAAATTGTGTAGTAGTGTCTGATACCAGCATCCGTATCTAATGATATCTCAGCAGCCAGCTACCTGCAACCTCGGATGCTGGATTGGTAGGTACTGTTACGATGGTAGCGTGACTCGTCAAGATCATTAGACAATCATGAAAGTTCGGAGTTAGCTATTGAAGGATTTCAACATTTGACACAAAGTTTAATGTAACAGAATCGTGCCTAAATGTGAGTTCGCGGCTTCGATCCTTATCCTTGATGGACAATTTTTATGCAGTTTATGCAGTTTAGATTCTTAAGAGACTTTTTCTGAAGGGACGTAACTTCCAAATCGAAATTCAAAGCACCCTGGGCTTATTCCACAAATCCCCTTAGATGATCCCCTGCGAAGGGGATAAGTGGAATTTTTGTCCATTTATCCCCTGCGGTTTTGCGTAAGGGGATTTTTGGACTTTTTGTCCACAGATCCCCTTCCGCAATGCCGCAGGGGATTTTCGGACTAAAGGTATACAAATCCCCTTAATCAATATTTACACACTTTTGAAATAAAATACCAGAACTTTGTTAGGTAAATAATCGAATCTCTATTTTTTTGTACATAATATACGAGTAGTGAACAAAATAAAAAAAGACATCTTCGATAATTTTGTATCATTGTTGATACATGTAATCTCGCACATATACATATATGTAATATTTTCAAATATAACATAATATTTGGAATAATTAAAATATCACAAAAAATTATATTTTCACATGAACTTTCAGATTGTTTTGTACAATAATAATGAAGATTTTAAACCTGGATGAGTTACATTGAAATGAATATAGGTATAAGTGGTAATAAAATACAATAAGTAAAACACAGAAATCATATTTTTACATAAATCCTTAAATAACTATAAACTTCTACAACCACAGATTATTATGACTACTAAGAACTTACATGATGATTCATGTGGAAATTTATACTAAAGTGCAGTGTCTATCGTATAAGACAAACAAAGCTAGATAAAGCTATATGGATGGATGGATGGATGGATGGATGGATGGATGGATGGATGGATGGATGGATGGATGGATGGATGGATGGATGGATGGATGGATGGATGGATGGATGGATGGATGGATGGATGGATGGATGGATGGATGGATGGATGGATGGATGGATGGTTGGATAGGTTAGGTTAGGTTAGGTTAGGTTAGGTTAGGTTAGGTTTTTTTTTTTTTTTTTTTTTTTTTTTTTTTTATTTTTTTTTTTTTCAGCTCCTTCCCCTGGTTATATGTCCCAGGATTGTATTACTTTTTATTTATTTCTTACTCTATTACAATTTTCTTATTCTATAATTTATTGCCTAATCTTTCTCTAAATTGTATCTAACATATTTTGGTATCACATGTACCTTATATTCTATTACATTTTTAACAGTACGTTTTTTGCGACATGTACATACTTGTGGCTCATTAGAGCCGCACGTTGTACGAACAATTACTAGTCTAGTTTTATTAATCTATATTTACATTTACATTTATACTACATCTTACTTAATATTATATCGTGTACATATTGAGATTTCTTAGCAGCGACATTGTGACATGTACATACTTGTGGCTCATTAGAGTCACACGTTGTACTAAAATGTCGTTACAGGGTGAAAATACTATCTCATTAACCTATTCGCTCGCTCTCTTATACAAACTACTAAACTTAATTAACCAATCTTTTATAACTGTAACATTTATTTTGCTATACATATATATATACTAATATATATTCTAGCAAACTTATCTATCTAGTTGCATTACGCTTGTTCACAATATTACATATGCTAAGGCAATAGTCTATAAACACTGAGCTGCTCGTTTTGCCGGTAAGGAGATCACCTAGTGTTTCTCTATCGAGTTTAACACCTAGGGTCTGTTCTAGGTCGAACCTAGCTTCAGCGTGGATTGGGCAGTGGAGTAGGATGTGGGGGACGTCCTCTATCTCGTCATTGTCACAGAGGCATGATGGACTCTCCCTACACTTGAATCGGTTCAAGTATTGGGAGAATCCCCCATGCCCCGTGAGGATCTGGGTAAGCTTACCCGCTGGCTTGGCTTCACGTACGAACCTATATGCACTACCTACGCTCGGAAGAAACAGTTTTGTTATTGACGCGGTATCTCCAGCCTTATATCGTCTATCCCATTCTTCCAAGAATGTTCCACGAATATGCCGTTTTAAGTGCGAGATTGGGCACCGGTCGTACTCAGGCTTCTTCTTCAGCGTCAACGCAGCCTCCTTCGCTAGATCGTCAGCGCGCTCGTTGCCCGGCAGACCCGCGTGAGCCTTGACCCAGAACAAAGATACCTCCTTGCCCTGAGTCTTGGCCATTCGCAGATTACTCCGCGTCTCGACGGCCAGGGGATGGAGGGAGCTATGGTTAACGATCGTCTCCAGTGCGGCTCTCGAATCGCTATATAGACCATAACTCACCTCCTTCCTGCTGAGGATCAATCCCGAGGCTTTGCATATGGCTAGGAGCTCCGCCTGGTAGACTGTGCAGTACGCGGACAGACTTAGCTTGAGGTTCTTGGTCTCGGCCTCGCCGTTCCACAGGGAGAGCGCGGCTCCGACCTTTCCCTCAATCTTGCTGCCGTCGGTGAATATTCTCACCTGCTGCACGTTGTACCTGTCTACAAGGCTTTGGTCTTCCAGTCGGATAAATTCCAGATCCATATGCTCAGCTGGGTGAGGAGTCTCTGCAAATCTTACCGGACACTCAGGCTCTCTGTCTCCTAGGTCCGGCAGGGGCGACCCTCTCTTCGCCTCGTACAGTGCGGCTGCTTCCTGTATTCTGAGGTCGAGAGGTAGTATCCCCGCCAAGACCAGCGCCGAGTGTAGAGAGACAGTCCGATACGATTTGCAGAGCTTCTGTGCAAATCCTCTCTGGACCGTATCGAGCAACTTACGCACCCCGATCTTCTTCGTTGCGGACGCCCACACTGGCGCGGCGTACATTATAATTGGCTCGATTGTGGCCGTATAAATCGAGCGGATAACGTCGGGATGCAAGCCCCAGTCCACCTTTGCGGCCTTCGAAAGCTGCCTATAAATATCTAGCGCTTTCCTACATTGCAATGCGACGTGCGTGTTAAATGTCAATTTGTCGTCAATCGTCAGTCCTAGGATCTTAACCTCCCGAGACATGCCGACGCTCACTCCTCCCATGGTCAATCGTGGGGTGTCGTACTTAAGTTTCTTGGTCAAGACCATTGCGCAAGTTTTGTGCGGCGCAAACTTCAACTTGTTCCGAACACCCCACTCTTGCACATGAGCCAGCGCAGCGTTGGCCTGTATCGAGACGTCAAGTCCAGAGTCTCCGTCAAACAGTAACACTACATCGTCAGCGAAGGCTTGCACGTACACCCCCATCCCCTCCAGTTCCTGCAGTAGTGGGTCTAACAGAAGATTCCATAGGATGGGACCACCTATTGACCCTTGCACACATCCTTTATTGGTGCTCCTGGTGCATTCTTCCCCGGCAAATCTTACACTGACATTTCTGCAGTCCATATAGCTATCCAGTAGCCTCCTCGTGTTCACGCGGCACTCTTCCTCAGCCAGACGTATTCTAATGATCGGCCACCACGCGCTATCGAAGGCCCCCTCTATATCCAATGACACTAGGGTTACCAGCTTCTTCAGCTCAATCTTACCCTTGATTCGGTGTATTAGCGTATAGAGGGCGTCCTCGGTGCTCCTCTGGGGCATGAATCCGAACTGGCGAGTACTAATCCGCGGTGCTAACTGCCATTTGATCCTTGCTACTGTCATCTTCTCCAGGACCTTCCCCAGGACCGGCAATAGACCGATTGGTCTGTAAGCCTTGGGGTTCGTATAGTCATCCTTGCCCGGTTTTCTCAGGACTACCACGGTTGCCTGCTTCCAGATGTCCGGGAAGTGGCCTAATTCTAGGCACTTGTTGAAGAGGGCAAGGGATGCGTCCAGGTCCTGGTAGATAGCTCGGCTGCAGATATCTGATGTGAAGCCATCCGCTCCTGGGGCCTTCTTCGGGTTGAAACTCCCCACCGCGGTCTTCAGCTCCAGCAGTGTAAACGGTGGATCATGGAGCTCATCATGCTTCCATTCGTTTACCCGCTTTGCCGCTTCTCTAACGCGGCGGTGCTCGTCATTGTCAGTTTCCTCCAGGTCTTGTGGGTAGAATGTCTCCGCAAGTAAGTTCACCGACTCTCTTGGGTTTAGATATGCACCTTCTTTGGTTAGGGTCAAGTCTTCTTGTCTCCTAGTGGTCCGACGGATCACACGGTAAATACCGTCCCATACTCCCTCCCTGTCCTGTCTTCTACAGAACTCCTTCCAACTTTCTATTTGGGCTTTCTTGGCTTCGCACTCATATTCTTCCTTTTTCTTCATGTACTCAGCTGCCACTATATCTCTGCGGTACGGTGCCGCGTTCTTTATCTTACGCCTGAAGGTAGTGGCAACTTTAAACAGCCTTTCGAGCTCGTCATTCCACCATGGGATCTTGAGTATCTCTGTACTCTTCTTAATTGGCATGCTGTCCTTGCATGCGTCCGTGATTGCATTTGTGAATTTAGTAATGATTTGTTCCAGCTCTAATTTTGATCGAATGTTGTTAATGGTCTCTGTGCAAATATTTTTATCTAATTTTAAATCCGAAAGTACTAAATCGAAATGATCCCAATTCGCCTTTTTCGTGTTGTAGAGCCTCGTCGTTCTCTGGACTCTCAGGCCTCTACTTTTGCGGAGCTTTATATCGTACAGAATGGCGTTGTGGTCGGAGCTCGTCATCTCCTGGTCTACCCTCCAGTTGTCTACCAGTTCAAGTAGATCTTCCGTGCAGGCTGTTATATCTATATAACTGGTGTACACCTTGTTACCTCTCACGGTGTCGAACGTAGGTGTATCGCCTCTGTTGAGTACATGTAATCCAGACTCTTCCAGGGTCCCGGACATCTCTACGCCCCTGTGGTCTTCTATGGTGCTGCCCCACCAGGTACTCTTGGCGTTGCTATCGCCTCCAACAAGCAGTCCTCTTGGGCCCAGCTCCTCTCTAATCGCTTTGATCTGTTCCAGGTATGGCTCTATGGGCTGATCCGGTTCGAAGTAGAAGGAGACCGCCGCGATTTCCCAGGCGCTGGTTCGGATCCTCACTACAACAATATTGTTGGTCGTGAGTTTCGGGCACTGGACGACGTCAAGCTCGTCATCAAAGACGACTATTGCCGCCTTCACAGTCCCATCTCCTTAGGTTAGGTTAGGTTAGGTTAGGTTAGGTTAGGTTAGGTTAGGTTAGGTTAGGTTAGGTTAGGTTAGGTTAGGTTAGGTTAGGTTTTTTTTTTTTTTTTTTTTTTTTTTTTTCAGCTCCTTTCCCCGGTTATGTGTCCCAGGATTGTAGTACTTTATTTATTTCTTAATCTAGTACATTTTTGCTTACCGATTAAATTTATAGCTTAATCTATCTTAATGTGTATCGGGTATATGTCTTTCTACTTTTTATTATTACATAATTCCATCTTAAATATTATATCTATTTATCGGTTTTACTGTTTATCTTACTCTACCAGTTTTATCTGTACATTCCTACATTTCTTATGTATATGTATACAATATCATTATCTTCATACATCTTTCTACGGTATACTAAACCTTCCTATTTCTACCTATCACAAATTTGGAAATTTGGAAATGACTACAACTTATTCTATCCTTATACATATTACAGTTTACCTCTTACTCTCTCACAACGAATCTTATATTTACTATCTTTTTATAATCTATTTATTCTACATAGTATTATCTGTTTTATACGTACATTTATCTATTTAAATTACTGTCTATTTTACTAATTTGGAATTTACTCACTTATAATTATGTTTGCTACACTAGGAAGGATTTAATCTATAATCTATTTCAAATTACACCTATTTCATTATTTATATATCTTTGACATTTACATTTCGTTTCCCTTCCTGTGTACACATCTCCCACCAGTCACGCATTCGTGCATCCGCACCCACACGCGCGCACCATGCCTGTACTCTCACATACTCATGAAAGTACAGACACGGCCGGACGGTCGTATGCGTGCGTACCCACGAGCGTCATCCTTTCGCTCTTATATATAAAACATTTACACTATTACTTAATATTTTTATCTATTATTCTTAGTTTGCTATTGATATATATATAACAATATATACGCTAGCAAGGTTATTTATCTGGTTGCGTTTCGCTTGTTTACAATTTTGCAGATTTTTGTGCAATAGTCAATAAACTCTAGGCTACTAGACTTACTGGTAAGGAGATCGCTTAGAGTCTCCTTCTCTAATTTTACTCCTAACTCTTGCTCAAAACTGTATCTCAGGCTTTCATGGATAGGGCAGTGGAGTAGGATATGGGGGACATCTTCAACAGTATTATTGTCACAGATGCATGATGGATTCTCCTTGCACTTGAATCGGTTCAAGTATTGGGAGAATCCACCATGCCCCGTGAGGATCTGGGTGAGCATACCCGCCGGCTTGGCCACACGAACGAACCTGTACGCTCTCGCTACGCTCGGTAAAAACAATTTGGTAATAGACGCGGTGTTCCCAGACTTGTACCTTTCCTCCCATTCTATCAAGAATGATCCGCGTATTGTCTTCTTTAAATACGACACTGGGCACCGGTCATAGTCCGGTTTCCTTTTCAGCGTCAGTGCAGCCTCCTTCGCCAGATCGTCAGCGCGTTCATTGCCCGGCAGACCCGCGTGAGCCTTAACCCAGAACAAAGATACCTCCTTGCCCTGAGTCTTGGCCATTCGCAGATTTCTCCGCGTCTCGACGGCCAGTGGATGGGGGGAGCTATGGTTAACGATCGTCTCCAGTGCGGCTCTCGAATCGCTGTATAGACCATAACTCACCTCCTCCCTGCTGAGGATTATTCCCGTGGCTTTACATATGGCTAGGAGCTCCGCCTGGTAGACTGTGCAGTACGCGGACAGACTGAGCTTGAGGTTCTTTGTCTCGGCCTCGCCGTTCCACAAGGACAGAGCGGCTCCGACCTTTCCCTCAATCTTGCTGCCGTCGGTGAATATTCGCACCTGCTGCACATTATACCTGTCTACAAGGCTTTGGTCTTCCAGTCGGGTGAATTCCAGGTCCATATGCTCAGCTGGGTGAGGAGTATCTGCAAATCTTACCGGACGCTCGGTCTCTCTGTCTCCTAGGTATGGAGGGGGCGACCCTCTCTTCGCCTCGTACAGTGCGGCTGCTTCCTGTATCCTGAGGTCGAGAGGCAGTATCCCCGCCAAGACCAGAGCCGAGTGTAGAGAGACAGTTCGATACGATTTGCAGAGCTTCTGCGCGAATCCTCTCTGGACCGTATTGAGCAACTTACACACTCCGATCTTTTTTGCTGCGGATGCCCACACCGGCGCGGCGTACATGATGATAGGTTCGATGGTGGCTACGTAAATTGACCTAATCACCTCTGGATGCAAGCCCCAGTCCACTTTGGCGGCCTTGGCAAGCTGCTTGTAGATATCAAGCGCCTTTCTACACTGCAGCGCGACGTGCGTGTTAAAAGTCAATTTGTCGTCAATAGTCAGTCCTAGGATCTTGATCTCCCGAGACATACCGACGCTCACTCGTCCCATGGTCAACAGTGGGGTGTCGTACTTAAGCTTCCTGGTCAAGACCATTGCGCAAGTTTTGTGCGGCGCAAACTTCAGCTTGTTCCTAACACCCCACTGCTGCACATGAGCCAGCGCAGCGTTGGCCTGTATCGAGACGTCAAGTCCAGAGTCTCCGTCAAACAGTAACACTACGTCGTCAGCGAAGGCCTGCGCATACACCCCCATCCCCTCCAGTTCCCGCAGCAGAGGGTCCAGAAGAAGGTCCCACAGGATGGGACCACCTATTGACCCTTGCACACATCCTTTGTTGGTGCTCCTGGTGCATTCTTCCCCGGCAAATCTTACACTGACTTTTCTGCAGTCCATGTAGCTATCCAGTAGCCTCCTGGTATTGACCCGGCACTCTTCCTCAGCCAGACGTATTCTAATGATCGGCCACCACGCGCTATCGAAGGCCCCCTCTATATCCAATGACACTAGGGTTACCAGCTTCTTCAGCTCAATCTTACCCTTGATTCGGTGTATTAGCGTATAGAGGGCGTCCTCGGTGCTCCTCTGGGGCATGAACCCGAACTGGCGAGTACTAATCCGCGGTGCTAACTGCCATTTAATCCGTGCTACTGTCATCTTCTCCAGGATCTTCCCCAGGACCGGCAATAGACCAATAGGTCTGTAAGCCTTGGGGTTCGTGTAATCATCCTTGCCCGGTTTTCTCAGGACTACCACGGTTGCCTGCTTCCAGATGTCCGGGAAGTGGCCTATCTCTAGGCACTTGTTGTAGAGGGCAAGGAATGCGTCCAGATCCTGGTAGATAGCTCTACTGCAGATGTCCGCAGTGAAGCCATCCGCTCCTGGGGCCTTCTTTGGGTTGAAACTCCCCACCGCGGTCTTCAGCTCCAACAGTGTAAACGGTGGATCATGCAACTCACCATGCTTCCATTCGTTTACCCGCCTTGCCGCCTCTCTGGCGCGGCGGTGATCTTCATTGTCAGTTTCCTCCAGGTCTTGTGGGTAGAATGTCTCCGCTAGTAAGTTTGCCGACTCTTTTGGGTTTAGAAATGCACCTTCTTTGGTTAGGTTAGGTTAGGTTAGGTTAGGTTAGGTTAGGTTAGGTTAGGTTAGGTTAGGTTAGGTTAGGTTAGGTTAGGTTAGGTTAGGTTAGGTTAGGTTAGGTTAGGTTAGGTTAGGTTAGGTTAGGTTAGGTTAGGTTAGGTTAGGTTAGGTTAGGTTGGGGTGCTGTGGCCGGAAACCTCCTCGTGGTGCACCCTGGGAATCACTTGGTAACTTCCTTCGCGGGTTCTTGCCGAGTGATTGCAGATATCCGGTCGGGGGTCTTCTCTGCGCGCCCCTCTACCTTACATTGAGGAGCGCGTGCAGAAGACATTGGGGGGGATCAGCTCAGTTCTGACCTGAGCTCGTTTGGGACTGTGATGGATCAGTAGCTTCAGTTATAGATTCTACTGATAAATCATAGTCTCAAACAGGGGTTGGAGACCTCGTGTGGTCTCATGGCAGTTGGCGATGTGAGCTCTCCTCGGATCCCTCTGTTCAGCAGAGGGGCCAGTGGATGTGAGCTCTCGCCGGTGCCGGGAGGGACGTGCTCGGTATGTACTAACACTACTGCCGAGCAGGCTCTTCGCGAGCCAGCGTCGGAAATCGGAGCCCTGCTTGCGGCTACGGTCACGTCTCGTGGCTTGCGGCAGGACCGAGGGTCTTGGCTTGGTTGCCCGGACCGCGAGGAAGAAAACCTCTATAAAAAATCACCCCAAATCCCAAGCTGCGGCGCACGGCGAGGGGATGCATGGCCACTGGGTAGGGTTGGTCACGAGTGCGAACCACCGCCAGAGTACCGGCCGACACTCTGGTGTACTTAGGCTTACCCGGGTACAGGGGGCACTGCCTGGGTGGACTGTTTATTTCCCCCACACTCGTGGGAACAATATGGAAGTTTCAAAAATTAAAAATAAAAATGATGAAGAGGGAAGCGGGCTCTTTTTGAGTCCGGCTGAGGAGTCCGACTCCTCAGCTACGAGCATGATCACTGTGGATTCACGGTTATCGGAAAAGGAGAAGGGCGCTACTAAGCGCAGGCGCAGCTTGCGCAAGACAGGCAGCGAAGATGAATGCTACTTGAGCTCCGGCGGTGAGTCGGATGCTCCGGCCGCCAAGGCCGTTGCCGTGGCAAGGCGGGGCAGAGGCCGACCACCCACAACGGGTGAATACGTCGGCCTTGCTGCAGCCAAGGTGGCTCTCGTAGCCGCCGAAAGAGAGGAAATGGAGTTGAGGGTCGAGCAGGAGGTTGCTCAGATGACCCAAAGGCTCCGATCGGCAGGGTCAGCCCCATGCCTCCTTTCTGCTGTGGCGACAGATCTGAGCGCAGAACCCGCCTCAGTGCTAAATAAGAAGGTGCTGGACTGCGTGGCCACAATTAATCTTGTGGCCACTAAGTCCGGCAAACTCAAAGGGACCTTCACCAAGGCCCTTAAGGAGGCGGCGTCCACGATCAAGGACATCGTCGAAGACCTTCATACAAGGTCTTCAACAGATGAGACCCGCAAACTGCAGGCCGCCAACGAGCGCCTGCAGACTGAGGTCTCCGATCTCCGAAAGGAGATAGCGGAGCTCCGTCGAATGATGGAGACGCGTGCGGCTCCTGTTTCCCCGCCCTCGGGACAGTTCTGGGCGATGGAAACTGGAGCTGCTGACCAAGACAACCTGACGCAGTCCATCATGCGGCAGGTCGGTGGACTGGTGAATGCGCGGATGGAGGCGATTCAAGACCGTCTCCTTCCTGAAAAGCGCATACGCCCGCCGCTTGCTGCCGATCGCAAGTTGGCTGCAAATGCTGAGGCTGCGGACAGAAGGAATGAGTTCTTGAAGTCCGCCAATGCTTCGCAGGAGTCGGGCCCTTCGGGTTCAGCGAACCTGCCGGCTGTTGAACTCCCCTCTGCCAAAGTCCCTAAGGGTAAGGGTAAAGGCAAGGGGAAGGGCAAACAGGCCGCGACTAAGGGCAGCCTGCCTGAGCCCCCGAAAGCCGGGCTGGCCAGCCGCCCATTGGCCCAGGACCGAGTCGTAGCTCCCACTGCTGGTCCGTCAAAGCCTCAAGCACCACGGGATTCCCCAGCTAACGACTGGGTGACTGTGGCAAAACGAGGCCAGAAGAAGGCTTCCGCTAAGGCCCCTCCGACTCAACGGAGCCAGCCCAGCGCAGCAAGGCAACAGCAGAAAGCTGCGCCCCAGCGGGCGAAGCAGGCTGCTAAGCCAAAAATCCGCGTCCCGCGCTCACAGGCTGTTGTGATCACGATCCAGCCTGGAGCAGCGGAGAAAGGCGTAACATACGCTGACGCCTTGGGAGAGGCTAAACGGAGGGTCGATCTGTCCCAGCTCGGGATAACCGCCCTCCAGTTTCGGAAGGCCGCCACAGGAGGTCGCATTCTGGAGGTGCCTGGTGTCACTAGCGGTGACAAGGCGGACTCCCTCGCTGCAAAGCTGAGGGAGATCTTCAACCAGGAGGACGTCAAAGTCTCCAGGCCAACCAAGAGCGCTGACTTGCGCATAACCGGCCTGGATGACTCCGTCACAAAGGAGGAGGTTGCCGCAGCCATCGCCAGGGTAGCAGAGTGTCAGACCGATCTTGTCAAGGTCGGTGACATTCGCTGCAACCCCGCGGGCATTGGATCGGTTTTCGTCCGATGTCCAGCGGCGGTTGCTAAGAAGGTGACCAGCAATGGTCGGTTACTGGTTGGGTGGGTCTCGGCACAAGTCAAGCTGCTGGCCTCGAGACCCATGCGCTGCTTCCGATGTCTAGAAGTTGGACACGCTCGGGAGCAGTGCAAGGCGACCATAGATCGTAGCGAGCAGTGCTATAGATGCGGTCAAGTGGGCCATAAGGCGGGCGAGTGCACCGGCGTGCCGCACTGCACAGTTTGTGCAGCTGCGAACAAGCCGGCGGGACACCGCGTAGGGAGCGGGGCTTGTGCCCACGCTTCCAAAAAGAAGAGCAGAAGGGTGGCGGCCCAGGGCAAGCCCCAGCCACGCCCATCGCCTCCAGCTAGTTTGGACGCGCAGGAGCAAATGGAGGCGGGATAGTATGGCCCTCAGAGTCCTCCAGGCGAACATCAACCACTCCGCCAGAGCTCAGGATCTCTTGCTCCAGAGCATGGCGGAGTGGTTGATACCAATTGCAATTGTGGCGGAGCCATACCGCATCCCCTCCAGGGACAACTGGATGGGTGATAGTGAGGGCTCAGTCGTCTTGGTGACGCAAGCGGCAGCCGGTTTTCCTCCGGTGGATAGGGTTATGGCTGGCCGCGGCTGCGTGGCTGTTCTGGCGGGGGGTATCGCCTTCATAGGTGTTTACTTCTCGCCGAACAGAAGCCTTGCCGACTTCGAAGCCTGGCTGGGCGAGGTGGAGTCTCTCGTGCACCAATGTCGTCCCCACCAGGTGTTGATTGCTGGCGATTTCAACGCCAAGTCAACCCTGTGGGGATCGCCTGTTGCAAACGAGAGAGCTGAGCCGGTGGAGGAGTGGGCAATGGCACTAGGGCTGTTGCTCTTGAACTGGGGGTCGGTGCACACGTGCGTGCGTCAACAGGGAGGGTCGATAGTGGATCTCACTTTCGCCAGCCCTTCCCTGGCGCGCAGTGTGCAGGACTGGGAGGTACTGGAGGGAGTGGAGACGTTGTCCGATCACCGGTACATCCGGCTGACCGTCTCCCCCCCAGGAATCCCGAGTAGTCCAAGCCGTCCTCCGACAGAGAGGTCGCCGCGGTGGGCCCTGCGCCGCATGGACAGAGAGCTCCTCGTTGAGGCAGCCATTGTGCAGGCGTGGGTCCCAGGTCCCACGGATGCGGCCGAGGTGGACGCCGAGGCCGATTGGTTTGGGGAGGCACTGACCGAGGTCTGCGATGCCTCCATGCCCCGAGTGGGAGCACTGCCGCCGCGTCGGAGCGTTTACTGGTGGACGGCTGAGCTGGCCAACCTCCGCGAGGAGTGTGTGGCTGCCAGACGTGCATACGCCAGAGAGCGCCGACGGCGGCGGCGGAACTCGGTCCGGGAGGCAGAACTCTACGCCTCATACCGAGTGCAGGTCACCTCGCTGCAGGTGGAGATTGCGCGAGCCATTGACGGCGCCCGAGCAAGTTTGCTCGAGGACCTCAATCGTGACCCCTGGGGAAGGCCATACAAGATGGTCCGCAAGAAGCTCCGCGCATGGGCGCCACCACTGACGCAGACCATGCAGCCGGACTTCTTGGAAGACGTGGTCACTACGCTGTTCCCACAGGCGGGCGACTACGCTACCCCAGCGATGGCCTTCCCTAGGCGTCGCGCCGAGGTCGATGCAGAGGCCGAGGAAGTCCCGCCAGTTTCCCAGGGGGAACTCGCAGCGGCGGTGCTGAGGCTCAGGGCCAAAAACACAGCCCCAGGTCCGGACGGAATACCCGGACGCGCCTGGGTGCTGGCGTTAGAAGCCCTCGAGCCTCGCTTTCGTGACTTCCTCACGAACTGCCTGAGGCAGGGTCGCTTTCCGCGCCGGTACAAGAGCGGTAAGCTCGTACTGCTGCGCAAGGAAGGCAGACCCGCCGATTCGCCGGGGGCTTACCGCCCGATCGTGCTGTTAGACGAGGCCGGCAAGCTCTTAGAGCGTATCATTGCCGCCCGTCTCAACAGGCACTTGGAACAAGTTGGGCCGAACCTGTCCGAATCGCAGTTCGGGTTCCGCAGAGGCAGGTCCACCATCGATGCGATATCGAGGGTGAGGGCCTTTGCGGAATTGGCCGTATCCCGGGGAGAGGTTGTATTGGCGGTGTCGTTGGACATTGCCAACGCCTTTAACTCCCTCCCCTGGGACTGCATCAAGGAGGCACTGCGCTGCCACGAAGCGCCCCCCTACCTGTGCCGGACCCTCGATGACTACTTCTCGGACAGGGAAGTAGTCTACCCCACGAGAGAGGGATGGGGCAGGAGGAAGATGTCTCTCGGAGTTCCACAGGGCTCGGTCTTGGGACCAGTCTCGTGGAACTTCGGTTACAACTGGGCGCTTCGTGGTGGCCACCTGCGTGGCATCGACATCGTGTGCTATGCCGATGACACGCTGGTGTTGGCTCGCGGGGCGACGTACAGGGACGCGTCGATCCTGGCTACGGCGGGCACGGCTCAGTTGGTGAGCCGCATCCGGCGCTTGGGGCTGGAAGTGGCCCTCAGTAAGTCCGAGGCCGTGTGTTTCCACGGCCCTCGGAAAGCGCCGCCAGCCGGAGCGGAGCTGGTCGTAGGAGGTGTTCCCATCGTCGTCGGCAAGACGATGAAGTACCTCGGTCTTGTCCTAGACAGCCGATGGAACTTCCGGGAACATTTCACACGACTGGCTCCGCGGATCGTCGGAGCGGCTTCGGCCCTGGGCAGCCTTCTCCCAAATGTGGGAGGGCCGAATGCCGCATGCCGCCGCCTCTACATGGGCGTGGTAAGGTCCATGGCGCTCTATGGAGCGCCGATCTGGGCGGACGCTCTGAGCGCCCACAACATCAAACTGCTGCGCAGACCGCAGCGGTTCATGGCGCTCAGGGTGATACGGGGCTACCGCACCGTATCCTATGAGGCGGCGTGCGTTCTGGCCGGGACGAGTCCATGGGACCTGGACGCTGAGATGCTGGCGAGCATCTACCGCCAACTGTCCGATACACGGGCCAGGGGTGATTCTGCTCCCCCTGAGGTGGTGAGACGTTGGCGGAGGCGGGGCCGAGAAACGGTCATGGAGCGGTGGGCGCGCAGGCTCGAGGAGCCGTCTGCTGGTCACCGTACTGTCGAGGCTTTCCGACCGATCCTCCGGGATTGGGTCACTCGTGAGGATGGGGTTCTCTCGTTTAGGCTCGTGCAGGTGCTCACAGGGCACGGTTGCTTTGGGGAGTACCTGCATCGAGTTGCCGGGAGAGAACCCACACCGGTCTGCCACCAGTGTGGCGACCAGACAGACACGGCGCAGCATACGCTGGAGGTGTGTCCGGCGTGGACAGCCCAGCGGGCCCAGCTCATGGCCATAGTGGGGGCGGACCTCTCGCTGCCAACCGTTGCCGCGGCCATGGTTGGTAGCGAAAGATCCTGGAATGCAGTCCGGGACTTCTGTGAAGAAGTCCTGGAACGCAAAGAAGCCGACGAGCGCATGAGGGAGGACGACATTGCGAGCCTCCCCATACGCAGAAGGCGCCCCCGAGGCAGGCGTCTAGCACATGACCGCCTGCCTCCATAAGGGGAACTCTGGGTGGTTGGGCTTGGGGAAGCCCGCCACCCGTTCGAGAGTTCCCCGAGACTGGACGATGTGCTCCGTGTTTCGGCACATCGTCGCAATACCGGGTAGAGCTCCCTGAGGGTTGAGCTCCCCGAGGAGGGTCCGGGTGCGGACAGCGCTGTCGGGGCCGCGGAAGAGTGCGGAAGCGTGCCCGTAGCCCCGACAGATGGCGCAGTGGCGGAAACACCCCAGGTTTTTAGTGGGTATGCCACCGATTAGCGGTGGAGACTCCCACATAACCACCGGCCTCCCCAGGTTTGGTGGTATCCATAAAGGATTTTCCTGGGTCAAAAAAAAAAAAAAAAAAAAAAAAAAAAAAGGTTAGGTTAGGTTAGGTTAGGTTAGGTTAGGTTAGGTTAGGTTAGGTTAGGTTAGGTTAGGTTAGGTTAGGTTAGGTTAGGTTAGGTTAGGTTAGGTTAGGTTAGGTTAGGTTTTTTTTTTTTTTTTTTTTTTTTTTTTTTTTTTTTTTTTTTTTTTTTTTATTATAGCTCCTGTTCCCCGGGTATTTTTCCAGGATTGTACTACTTCTTTATTTTCTTATTCTAGGTACAATTTACTACTAATCTTAATTAAATGGCCTATCTAATAGGTTATAGCTTACAATTTTGCATATATCTAACGTTCATTTTTCATTTTTATCTAACTAATTTGGAAGTTTGAAATTTAATACATCTCATTCTATCCCTGAATATATTATAGTTTACCTCTCTTGTTCTCTCGCAATGAAACTTATGTTTAATACATATATACATACATCTTTCTAACCTACTGTCTATTTACCATCTATCTTATATTATATCTATATCTTTATCTTTGTTATATCTATGTATATCTATATCTATCTATATCTATCTCTATTTATATCTATGTATCTATGTTGTAAATAAAATTATGGCACTTGTATATGCAGGCACCCTGCCCACGTACTTACTCACACGAACATATGTTTATATCCGTGCGCGCACGCACGGAGCCTCTCCCGCATATATCTATGCTCTTTCACTGTTATACAAGTATCTATCTATCTATCATAATACTACTACTTAACTCTATCTTGTGTTACATTATTTCTCTATTTATTTATTATGCTATGTATTATATATGTAACAATATACATAATAGCAATAGTTATCTATCTAAGTTTATGTTTCTTTTATTAACAATTTCACATATTTGAGTACAGTAGTTAATGAAATCTATCATGCTCGTTTTGCTGGTTAATAGTTCACACAAGTTATCTTTTACAATTTTGATTCCTATAATCTGCTCAAAATCGTGCCTCAACATTGCATGGATGGGACAATGGAGAAGGATGTGGGGGATATCCTCTATTGAGTCGTTGTCACAGAGACATGATGGACTCTCCTTGCACTTGAATCGATTCAAGTATTGGGAGAATCCACCATGTCCCGTGAGGATCTGGGTGAGCATACCCGCCGGCTTGGCCACACGTACGAACCTATACGCTTTTGCTACGCTCGGAAGAAAAAGTTTCGTTATTGACGCAGTGTCCCCGGTTCTGTATCTGAGTTCCCATTTTTCCAAAAATGCTGCTCTGATCGACCTTTTCATAAATGAAATTGGACATCGGTCATAGTCAGGCTTCCTCTTCAGCGTCAGTGCAGCCTCCTTCGCCAGATCGTCAGCGCGTTCGTTGCCCGGCAGACCCGCGTGGGCCTTGACCCAAAACAAAGATACCTCCTTGCCCTGAGTCTTGGCCATTCGCAGATTTCTCCGCGTCTCAACAGCCAGTGGGTGGAGGGAGCCATGGTTAACGATCGTCTCCTGTGCGGCTCTCGAATCGCTGTATAGACCATAACTCGCCTCCCTCCTGCTGAGGATCAACCCCGAGGCCTTGCATATGGCTAGAAGTTCCGCCTGGTAGACTGTGCAGTACGCGGACAGACTGAGCTTGAGGTACTTGGTCTCGGCCTCGCCGTTCCAAAAGGACAGCGCGGCTCCGACCTTTCCCTCAATCTTGCTGCCGTCGGTGAATATTCGCACCTGCTGCACGTTGTGCCTGTCTACGAGGCTTTGGTCTTCCAGTCGGATGAATTCCAGGTCCATATGCTCAGCTGGATGAGGAGTTTCTGTAAATCTTACCGGACGCTCGGTCTCTCTGTCTCCTAGGTCCGGAAGGGGTGACCCTCTCTTCGCCTCGTACAGTGCGGCTGCTTCCTGTATCCTGAGGTCGAGAGGCAGTATCCCCGCCAAGACCAGTGCCGAGTGTAGAGAGACAGTTCGATACGATTTGCAGAGCTTCTGTGCGAATCCTCTCTGGACCGTATCGAGCAACTTACGAACCCCGATCTTTTTTGCTGCGGAAGCCCACACCGGCGCAGCGTACATGATTACGGGCTCGATCGTGGCCGTATAAATCGTCCTGATAACCTCTGGGTGCAAGCCCCAGTCTACCTTCGCGGCCTTCGAGAGCTGTTTATAGATGTCTAAGGCTTTCCTACACTGTAAAGCGACGTGCGTGTTGAATGTCAGTCGGTCATCAATAGTCAGTCCCAGGATCTTGACTTCCCGAGACATACCGACGCTCACTCCTCCCATGGTCAACAGTGGGGTATCGTACTTAAGCTTCTTGGTTAGAACCATTGCGCAAGTTTTGTGCGGCGCAAACTTCAGCTTGTTCCGAACACCCCACTGCTGCACATGGGCCAGCGCAGCGTTTGCCTGTATCGAGACGTCAAGTCCAGAGTCTCCGTCAAACAGTAAGACGACGTCGTCAGCAAAAGCCTGCACATACACCCCCATCCCCTCCAGTTCCTGCAGCAGAGGGTCCAACAGAAGATCCCATAGGATGGGACCACCGATTGACCCCTGCACACAACCTTTGTTGGTGCTCCTGGTGCATTCTTCCCCGGCGAATCTTACACTGACTTCTCTGCAGTCCATGTAGCTATCCAGTAGCCTCCTGGTATTGACCCGGCACTCTTCCTCAGCCAGACGGACTCTGATGATCGGCCACCACGCGCTATCGAAGGCCCCCTCTATATCCAATGACACTAGGGTTACCAGCTTCTTCAGCTCAATCTTACCCTTGATACGGTGTATTAGCGTATAGAGGGCGTCCTCGGTGCTCCTCTGGGGCATGAATCCGAACTGGCGAGTACTAATCCGCGGTGCTAACTGCCATTTAATCCTTGCTACTGTCATCTTCTCCAGAACCTTCCCCAGGACCGGCAATAGACCAATAGGTCTGTAAGCCTTGGGGTTCGTGTAATCATCCTTGCCCGGTTTTCTCAGGACTACCACGGTTGCCTGCTTCCAGATGTCCGGGAAGTGGCCTAATTCTAGGCACTTGTTGAAGAGGGCAAGGGATGCGTCCAGGTCCTGGTAGATAGCTCGGCTGCAGATATCTGATGTGAAGCCATCCGCTCCTGGGGCCTTCTTCGGGTTGAAACTCCCCACCGCGGTCTTCAGCTCCAGCAGTGTAAACGGTGGATCATGGAGCTCACCATGCTTCCATTCGTTTACCCGCCTTGCCGCTTCTCTAACGCGGCGGTGCTCGTCATTGTCAGTTTCCTCCAGGTCTTGTGGGTAGAATGTCTCCGCAAGTAAGTTCACCGACTCTCTTGGGTTTAGAAATGCACCTTCCTTGGTTAGGGTCAAGTCTTCTTGTCTCCTGGTGGTCCGACGGATAACACGGTAAATACCGTCCCATACTCCTTCCTTGTCCTGTCTTCTACAGAACTCCTTCCAGCTTTCTGTTTGGGCTTTCTTGGCTTCGCACTCATACTCTTCTTTTTTCTTCATGTACTCAGCTGCCACTATATCTCTGCGGTACGGAGCCGCGTTTTTTATCTTGCGCCTGAAGGTAGTGGCAACTTTGAACAGCCTTTCGAGCTCGTCATTCCACCATGGGATCGTGAGTACCTCTGTACTCTTCTTTAAAGGCATACTATTTTTGCATGCATCCGTTATTGATTCTGTAAATTTAATAATATTGTTTTCTAATTCTTGTTTTGTTTGTATGTTTTTAATTGTGTCCAAATTTATGTTTTTATTTAATTTTGATTCTAAAAATGTTGTGCCAAATACGTCCCATTTTGCCTTTTTTGTGTTGTAGAGCCTCGTCGTTCTCTGGACTCTTAGGCCTCTACTTTTGCGGAGATTTATGTCGAATAATATGGCGTTGTGGTCGGAGCTCGTCATCTCCTGGTCTACCCTCCAGTTATCTACCAACTCAAGTAGATCTTCCGTGCAGGCTGTTATATCTACGAAACTGGTGAATGCCCTGTTACCTCTCACGGTGTCGAATGTCGGCGTATCACCTCTATTGAGTACATGTAATCCAGACTCTTCCAGGGTCCCGGACATCTCTACGCCCCTGTGGTCTTCTATGGTGCTGCCCCACCAGGTACTCTTGGCGTTGCTATCGCCTCCGATCAGCAGTCTTCTTGAGCCCAGCTCCTCTCTAATCGCTCTTATCTGTTCCAGGTATGGCTCAATGGGCTGATCCGGTTCGAAGTAGAAGGACACCGCCGCGATTTCCCAGGCGCTGGTTCGGATCCTCACTACCACAATGTTGTTGGTCGTGAGTTTCGGGCACTGGACGACGTCAAGCTCGTGATCGAATACGACGATTGCCGCCTTCACAGTCCCATCTCCTACTGCTGCACACTGGAAGACTCTCGCCCCACGGTAATCCTTCATCCTCCTAACCCCACCCACATACGGCTCCTGGATCAGAGCAAACGCGATTTCTCGGTCGCTGGAGTGAATCATGAGCTCCGTGGTAGCTAGCTCCTTCCTCTGGAGGTTCGCCTGGGCTACTGCATAGCTTCTGGTGGGGTGATTGCCTACCCTGGAGCGCCCTGGAACCACCTTAGCAATACGCTACTTTAGCCCTCGCCAGTGCCTCCCACCTCCTACGCACCGGGCACTCGGAGCTAAATGCGTTATGCTCTGCACTTTCCATTTTGGCGGCCACGCAGTTGCAGCAGGTCGGCGCTGCAGACGCGAGGTAGTCGGCACATTTGTTTCTCATGTGTGGGCCGCCGCAATGACTGCATTTCGGTGTGGTTTCCCTACAAAACCTCCGGCCGTGACCATAGGCCAGGCACATGGAACATTGCACAAGGGGGGATTGGTCTTCCACCCTCACCTTCTGCATGTCCACGTGGACCGCCCCTTTAGCCATCAGCCGGTTGTAAAGTTGCGGGGACACCTTCACCACGACGTGGTTCATGAGCGGGTTTCTGGATCGTCTCTTAAATTTGACTTCCACTCGATCATCCTTTCTGTCGAGGCCTTGGAAAACCTCCCTGTTCTGGTTTCTCAAGGCGACCAGCACATCATCATCGCTGATGTATGTCAGTACATCCTTGAGCACCAGCATGGGGTCATGGTTTTTCATTTCCTCGACAGTAAGCCGATCGTCTGCGCTCTTGAGCCGCTCCTTAATCCTTTTCCGTTCCTCTTCCGTCTTACATCCTATAATGACTTTCTTGTCTTTGATCTTCCTGAACCTCTCCACAGTGATCCATCCATCCTTCGCGTTCACCACTTTCCTGATCTCTCCCATCACCTCGTCCCCGGTGTGCGTCTCGTCCTTCGACGAGATAACAATGGAGTGTAGCGCGCTACGCTCCGGCGCCGATCTCGCGGGCGCGGCGGCCGCAACGGTCGCGTAAGTGGCCTGCTGCTGCATGGTCACGTGGTGCAACGCGATGGATTCTCTCAATTTCTCCATTTCCAAACTATTTTTATCTATTTTTTCTCCCTGTTCTTTCATCATTTTTAACAAGGTTAGGTTAGGTTAGGTTAGGTTAGGTTAGGTTAGGTTAGGTTAGGTTAGGTTAGGTTAGGTTAGGTTAGGTTAGGTTAGGTTAGGTTAGGTTAGGTTAGGTTAGGTTAGGTTAGGTTAGGTTAGGTTAGGTTAGGTTAGGTTAGGTTAGGTTAGGTTAGGTTAGGTTAGGTTAGGTTAGGTTAGGTTAGGTTAGGTTAGGTTAGGTTAGGTTAGGTTAGGTTAGGTTAGGTTAGGTTAGGTTAGGTTAGGTTAGGTTAGGTTAGGGTTAGGTTAGGTTAGGTTAGGTTAGGTTAGGTTAGGTTAGGTTAGGTTAGGTTAGGTTAGGTTAGGTTAGGTTAGGTTAGGTTAGGTTAGGTTAGGTTAGGTTAGGTTAGGTTAGGTTAGGTTAGTTAGGTTAGGTTAGGTTAGGTTAGGTTAGGTTAGGTTAGGTTAGGTTAGGTTAGGTTAGGTTAGGTTAGGTTAGGTTAGGTTAGGTTAGGTTAGGTTAGGTTAGGTTAGGTTAGGTTAGGTTAGGTTAGGTTAGGTTAGGTTAGGTTAGGTTAGGTTAGGTTAGGTTAGGTTAGGTTAGGTTAGGTTAGGTTAGGTTAGGTTTAGGTTAGGTTAGGTTAGGTTAGGTTAGGTTAGGTTAGGTTAGGTTAGGTTAGGTTAGGTTAGGTTAGGTTAGGTTAGGTAGTTAGGTTAGGTTAGGTTAGGTTAGGTTAGGTTAGGTTAGGTTAGGTTAGGTTAGGTTAGGTTAGGTTAGGTTAGGTTAGGTTAGGTTAGGTTAGGTTAGGTTAGGTTAGGTTAGGTTAGGTTAGGTTAGGTTAGGTTAGGTTAGGTTAGGTTAGGTTAGGTTAGGTTAGGTTAGGTTAGGTTAGGTTAGGTTAGGTTAGGTTAGGTTAGGTTAGGTTAGGTTAGGTTAGGTTAGGTTAGGTTAGGTTAGGTTAGGTTAGGTTAGGTTAGGTTAGGTTAGGTTAGGTTAGGTTAGGTTAGGTTAGGTTAGGTTAGGTTAGGTTAGGTTAGGTTAGGTTAGGTTAGGTTAGGTTAGTTAGGTTAGGTTAGGTTAGGTTAGGTTAGGTTTTAGGTTAGGTTAGGTTAGGTTAGGTTAGGTTAGGTTAGGTTAGGTTAGGTTAGGTTAGTTAGGTTAGGTTAGGTTAGGTTAGGTTAGGTTAGGTTAGGTTAGGTTAGGTTAGGTTAGGTTAGGTTAGGTTAGGTTAGGTTAGGTTAGGTTAGGTTAGGTTAGGTTAGGTTAGGTTAGGTTAGGTTAGGTTAGGTTAGGTTAGGTTAGGTTAGGTTAGGTTAGGTTAGGTTAGGTTAGGTTAGGTTAGGTTAGGTTAGGTTAGGTTAGGTTAGGTTAGGTTAGGTTAGGTTAGGTTAGGTTAGGTTAGGTTAGGTTAGGTTAGGTTAGGTTAGGTTAGGTTAGGTTAGGTTAGGTTAGGTTAGGTTAGGTTAGGTTAGGTTAGGTTAGGTTAGGTTAGGTTAGGTTAGGTTAGGTTAGGTTAGGTTAGGTTAGGTTAGGTTAGGTTAGGTTAGGTTAGGTTAGGTTAGGTTAGGTTAGGTTAGGTTAGGTTAGGTTAGGTTAGGTTAGGTTAGGTTAGGTTAGGTTTAGGTTTAGGTTAGGTTAGGTTAGGTTAGGTTAGGTTAGGTTAGGTTAGGTTAGGTTAGGTTAGTTTAGGTTAGGTTAGGTTAGGTTAAGGTTAGGTTAGGTTAGTTAGTTAGGTTAGGTTAGGTTAGGTTAGGTAGGTTTAGGTTAGTTTAG